>PVKA01006426.1:0-29612 GCA_004027165.1 Ctenomys sociabilis
ACTCATCCACATGGATGACACAGACAAAAGATCTACAGAATAAGGTACAGGACTACAAGATCAACCCTGAGGGGACTGCACTGACCTCATAAGAAACATAAAGTACATGTGTTGGTATATAAGTCTTGCTCCATCTAGGTCTTAACCATCCAGCAGAAAAGTATAAAAATAAAGTATACATCGCAGGGCCATAATATTAAGCTGAGCTGTAAATGGCTATGGTCGACAACTTCTTTGGCTAACTCACTATTGTAGCGGAATGCTGGACTGTGTTGGATTGCATTGTTGAGTTCAAGCACCTAAGTTCGTTAAATGACAATGGAGTGCCTATCCCTGACAAGTGTAGACAAAGGAAGGGGTATAGAAAGGAAGAATCATGATGTGTGTGTATATAGACAGTACAGTGGAGATAGATAAAGCTGTGCTTCTACATAATTCTATGAGAGGCAAGATTTGCACTAATGGTGGTTGGACAGGATATTATGTCAGCTTTGAGTACTATGGACAACCACTAGGAAAATAACAAGGTAGAAAGTATTAATTATTGAATCTTTGATGTAATTCAGGTACAAAAAAATAAGATACGCAAACAGCTACATTCTCTTTCTTTACTGATAAGAGTCATATGCTATAATAATGTAAGTATAATATCATGTATGCACCTTCTATGATACTAAAACATTATGAAAACAGTTTGCAATGTATTAATTTATCAAATCCATCTTGTCAAAGTATCTTAAAACTGTCTCAATGATATCTGTACTTCAATAAAACAAAAATAAAAAAATCTGCATATTAATTACATAATTAAATATTTTAGAAATATTAGGTTAAAAAAGAAAGTACTATTAATTTTATGTATTTCTTTTTACCTTTTTTATAGAGAGCCCTTCCAAGTTCTTATCTTGGTCCAGGAAGTTTATATTTTTTTTTAGGTTTCTTTTTTATACCTAAAATCCAATCATGACCTCACACTTGCTAGGCATGCACGTGCTGAGCTATATCCCCAGCCCCCAGGAAGTTTATATTTATAATCCCATGGAAAAGTTATTGGAATTCTAGTGAGTTAATTCCAATTTACCACTTCCAGTACAAACCATGGTAAGAATAAACACACTAAAGCATATTTATAGTTATGGGGAGGAAAGGAGTCCTAAGCCCAGGTAGGATGATGGCTGATCAGAACAAAGGTTTTGAATAGAGCAAAACCTGAATTTTATTCCTTTGTGAAAAAAAAGGAGTGGCCTGAGGACAAGTGGGACTGTGAGGATGGCAGGAAATACATGAGCTGGGCAAGGCAAGAGGTCTGAGATCACCTCTCCAATATGCAGAGAAAAGGATATTCAGAAAGAATAATTTGCATAACACAATCAGGTAGTATCTAAAGTTTTGGGGTCAGTGCTTCAACTCTGATGTTAATATTTTATGTCCTGGAAGTCATAGCTGCTTATCTTGAGGCTCAACCCAGCTGAAAGCACGAAGTACAGCTCTCCATCCTGCCTCACACCAGCCCACATTTTATTTGGGAGCCATGGGCAGCTGGGGAAAACAATGTCCTGTTCTCTTCGCTTCAAAGACTATATATCAGCACCTCAGATGGACCAATACGCATCACTAGCCAATTGATGGGATAAGGAAAAGTCCTAGATGGCTCTGCACACATCAATGTATGGAAACAGGGCCAGGATTGGGCAAAATGGAGACAACTGCTCCTCCCTCTGGGAGAGTTGCGGGTGGTCCTCCACACTTTTTAATAAAGCTACTAGAAAATTTAAAATTATATACATGGTTTGCACTGTAAGAACTGACATAAGGGAGGTCAAGAGGAAATCTGATTCCATTTAAAAGTAAACGGAACTAAAGAAAAAAATTCTCAACACTCAAAGATAGCAAAAGTATGTATTGTAAAATGAACTGGGGGTGACACATATATGCAGATAACAATATAAAAATCTGAAATACATATGTGAGTCTGATCATAGTTTTGAATAATTTGCCATCTACAACACATAAAAACCTACCTTATTTATTTCATTCACAACAAATCCTTCCGAAGCTGTAACCTCTGGGATGCCATCTAGTCCAATTCCTTGACAAGTTAGGCTTCCATACAAAGATGGTTTCCCTACATAGCACAAAAGAAGCATGTCTCAAAAAATATTTTGCTTCTTAAAAACCCAATTCAGGCACCTGTACAGACAGTATGCCCATAAAATTGGCCCACAAATAAAAAGATACCTGTACTGAAAAGTGAAGTGGAAAGAGCAAATCCAATTTGAAAAACTAAAAGTCAGGAAGAAAGATTGAAAAATACAACATCTGGAGAGAAAGCTGCTAGATAGCAACCTGCTTTACTGGCCAAGAGGGGCTGTTCTAGGATAAAAGGGGAAAAAAACAGCTCAGCAGATTAAAGTGCCTGCTTAGGCAGATGCAGGGGTTCAATATCTGGCTTGCTGAGTCGGCCCCACCCCTGTGGCACACTGAGTCAGTGATTGAGACTGGGTATGGTGGCACACACCTGTAATCCCGGTGCCTGGGAGGCTGAAAACAGGATGATCACTAAGAGTCCAATCTGTGTAGTGAGACCCTGTATTAAATACATTAAGGGGGGGACAATATATTCCACAGTGTTACACATTATATAATACATAATAAAGAATTAAGCTTCAGTAATCTGGAAATGCTTCCTAAGCAGAATACTGATTTTAGCAGTCATATGAGCTAAATAAAATATCCCTATTGTAGGTATATGCAGATGGTAGAATGAAGTTAAAAATATTTACCAATTGGGTGTGGTAGCACACACCTATAATCTAAGCACTGGGGAGGCTGAAAGAGGATCATCCAGAGTTCTAGGCCAGCAAGTGCTTACTATAAGTTCAAGGACAGCCTGAACCACATATCAAGAAGTTGTCTCAAAAAAACCCAAAAGCAAGGTGTGGTAGTATACCCCTATAATCCCAGCAGTATCTGGAGGCTGAGACAGGAAGATTATACAAGTTAATACAATTTACATTTCAAAATTCTTGGTCAGACTCTGGTCTTTTGAGTTCAGAAATAGTTGTAGGTTACTCATTAAATAACCACATTAAAACATAAAAGAGACATAGAAATCATGGATCCAAATGGATGCTTTCTAGAGATTTGAAAGGAATTCTGGATAGGATGAAGGAAAGGGAAACAAAGGAAGGGCAGAGGCATTTATCCATATTCACACATAAAGCCAAAAAGGCCTGGGAGGTAGCTTAGTGGCCTCAGTGCCTGCCTGGCAAACACAGGTATTGAGTTTCATCCCTGGTACTGGAAAAAAAAACAGAGTATGGCTTTGACAGGCTGCAGCTAGAAGGCCAGCATATTACATAGTACTATATGTTTCATAGTTTTCTAGGCTATCTGTGTGAACTATCTGTCTTGGTAAGCTTTAAAAGCAACTTGTCAAATCCTATAAAAATTCTTTGGGGTTAGCTTGATAGCTCAGCAGACTAAAGGGCCTGCTTAGGCAGAGTGCACCAGCCAGGGTTTGATTCCCATGTGCCATGCCAGCCCCACCCACAGGGCATTGTAGCATTCCCTGTAATCCCAGTGCTTCGGAGGCTGAAAACAGGAGAATCACTGCAAGTAGGATCCATGTAGTGAGACCGTGTAGACACTGGACCCTGTCCTAAATACAGGGAAAAAGTCAAAAGAAACAAGAGAAAAGGAGGCATCAATGAATGCGTCAGGTTGGTTATAGCAGTTATGGAGAAGGTAAGTGAAGGGTAACTCTTGAAGGGATTCAAGAAGAAGATATACCACAGGAGCTTTTGCTAGGGACATGAAATATATGTAAAGCAACTAACATAAAATACATTTAGTCTCAACAAAACTGTTATTTAAAAAAAAAACAAAACCCTCTTGCTTATGAAGGTTTAGCTCTAACTTCACAAGGACACTGAGGCTGTGTTGCACCCTCACATGTACTTACATGTGAACACACATTCATCTACATCTGCACTTTCATTTTATTTAATTCTACTCTCTTAGGCTTAATTCAATCTCTTTCTCTTTTCTCTAGACACTGGGTCTTCTGTTAATCCTTCTTTCCCTGAATTTCAATCTGTATTTTTAAAATTGTTTTCTTCAATTTCTCATCTTAGAAAAAATAAGAAAGCCTCTAAGATCATCTAGCTACCACCCACCTTTTATCTAGGCAACACCAATTTCCTCAGAGACTACTTAAAACTTGATTTTTCTTTCTCTTTTTTTTGGGGGGGGTGGTAACCAGGGATTGAACTCAGGACCTTGTGCTTGCCAGGCAAGCACTTATTCTACTGAGCTATTTCTCCCCAGCCCCCTAAACTTAGTTTTTCTTTTCCTTTTTTTGGTGGAACTGGGGATTGAACTCAGGCCCTTTGCACTTGCCAGGGAAGTGCTTATTCCACTAAGCCATCTCCCCAGCCCCTAAAACTTAATTTTTCTAAGAAATAAAATATAGCAATGGCATCTGAAATGGCAATCAGTAATACAAAACTTTTTTATAGTCTTTAGAAGGAAGGTTGGTTTGGTTTTGGAATGATACCACACTAGTTATTATGTAAACTGAATAGTCAGGAACAACATAGGAATGTTATTCAGCGGACAGAATACTAAGACTTGGAAGCTGTAAGAGTCAGTGAAGTAATTAGGTTTTCACTCTGATTCCTAGAAAAATGATAGAAAAACTTGACAAAAAAAAAAAAAAAATCATTAGATGTGGTGGCTCATACCTTTAAACCCAGCTATTTGGGAGGCTGGGACAAGAGGATCCCATGTTTAAGCCACTGAAATTTTAATTAGGCATTGTCTCAATAAAAAATAAAAAGAGCTGGGGGGGCTCAATAGTAGAGTATAATACCAGGCTTCAATCCCTGGTACAGAAAAGGAAAAAGAGACAGAAACAGAGGCAGAGGCAGAGAGACAGAGAATCAAGAAAGAGGATCCATTTGATTGTAAAAGTGTCTGGGAACTTTAGGAAGTTGTTACTCAATACAACAGTAAGAATGTCAAGCACCAACGTCTAGCAAACTATTCAGTCTCTGCTTGCACCCAAAGAGAGGTCAGGGCAAACACATAAATTTAACTATCATCAACAAGGTCACAAAGCTGAAGAAGTGTTTGACAGTATGACAGTATAAGACTAAGGGACTGATTTAAATACATCAGCAATAACACCGTGAATGGCTGTGGATTTCAAATGGAAAAGCCAAGGTCTTCCGCTGGAATGGAGGTGTGGCAGTGATGTCAAAAGAGTTATGAACACATGAAGAGCTGGACAGGCAGAGAGCGGGAGCTTTGTTCTAGGAGTAATAAATCCTTCTTTAAAGCAAGAACATACACATTTATGAGCATTACCTGGAGGGTGACAGCTCAGCCAGGCCTCTCCTTCATCTTTCCTGTGAAGACAAACAAAAGCTTACTTAGGCTCTTACAAAGCTGAATAAAATGCCATTGGTACAAAGGGGAAAAAAAAGGTCATAATATTTCCAGTTTGTTCATAGTACTTAGGCATAACCTGGTTAACCTCCCATCGAGAATAGATTATCCTAAGACATCCAGTTTTGTTTACTTGTTTAAGTATCTAATGAATAGATACTTGTAAAATTAATGCTCAAATATTTTCAAACAGCTAGGCATAGTGACAGACTCCTGTAATTCCAGAACTTGGGAGGCTGAAGTAGTAGGATCACTATAAATTCAAGGCCAGCCTGGGCTACATAGTGAACTCAAAACCAGCCTGAACTGCATAGCAAGACCCTATCTCAAAATAATAAATAAATAAAATTTACTAACAAAGTTCACTTAGAAAAATCAAGTTTATATTTACATATTTATCGGGATTACTGTAAACCAGATTCTGTTAGGCACATTACATACAGTAGTACCATTAATCCTCACAACAACCAAACAAGATACCTTATTATATCCACACTAAACATTACAAACTGAAACTCAGGATTTATCCAGTCACGTAGCTATTAAGAATTTAAATTTGGCACACAAGATTTTTCTAACACCTCATATTGTGGTGAGGATTTTTTATGTTCTGCACCCCACACCCAATCTTCCAAAGACTGATCTTTGTACCCTAATTCGGAGGGCCTTTTAAAACAGAAAGATCTAAACTGGGTGTGGTTAGCACATGATTATAATTCAAGCACTCTGGGAGGCCAAGGCAGGAGTATCACAAGTTCATGTCCCAAGACTTAGCAAGATTCTGTCTCAAAATTTTTTAAAGGGGGAGGGGGAGAGTGCACCCACACAAAGGCTCTGGCTCAATTCCCAGGACCACAAAGGGGGATAAAAAAAAAAGATCTAGATTGATAGTAACCCTGGATCACATGACTAATTGCATAATCTTAATCAACTATCTTGATTTGAACTACACTTCCTTGTAAGTGTACAGAGTATACCTTGTAGCACTGAATGTATATTACTGTTTCTTTATTACTTATCACATTTTGTGCTGAAGTAATTTGACTTGTATTTTAGAACCACATAAGGTATAAATTTCTTAAATGCTGAAGGGCATGTTTCATTTATTTTCACCATTGTTTCAATTTAAAAAATTCTCATTATGGGCCGGGGAGATGGCTCAGTGGAGTAAGCGCTTCCCTGGCAAGCGCAAGGACCTAAGTTCAATCCCCGGTTCCGCAAAAAAAAAAAAAAAATCTCATTATGTTTTTTAATTATGGCACTACGTATTCACCTTGCTGCCCAGAGAAATGACTGCCACAGTACCAGATCAATAAATATATATGAAGTGAATATAGAGTGCTGCGCAGCTCCACTTCAAATGTCAGCTTTAAGAGCAGAAACCATCACTTAGGTGAGCTCCATCTAGCAGCTACTACAGGGCGTGAACAGGGCAGGTGGTAGTCTCCAGAACAGAGTCGTCCGTTAGTCTAATGTAGCATTACGGCAGTGATTACTAAGACTTTTGTAAACAACTGACGACCAATATTTTCCCGGTAACTTCTCGGCTGGGAGAAGCAGGCTTGCAACTTCATTTCTTCAAATCATTGATCCTGGTTTTGACGCAGAAATCACACAACGCATATGTGTTCCCTTGGCCTCATGACAACTGTTCAGAGCAAAAAGCCGATGATCCTGTGGGTTGAGCTTTTTCTGGACCCTGTGACTTCCAGTTCCTTCAACAATTGATGGGGTAACTTTATGGGTACACTGGGTAAGCCTGACTTCCCTTGATGCGAAGGAAACATCCACTACCCGCCTCCTCTGCCCCTGCTCTGTAGCCGAATTCACCTGAGGGCTTGGGCCCAGTCGCTCTGAATCCTCAAAGGCGCCGCCATCTTGGCCCCGCCTCCACTAGCCCGCCTCTTCCGTTCCCTCCCGGATGTGAGTTCCCCAAACAGTCGCGTCGAGGGCATAGGGCGGGACCTACACGAGAGGCCACCAATGAAAATGCGCGGCGAGATTCTCACGTCCTTCCGTGTGCGCGCTCCCGCAAAGCGGAGCTTTGTGGCTGGGAAGAGACGGTAGACAGCTAACTTCTTGGAGAACCTTAGCCGAGGCGGAGAGCGTGCGTGGAGTCTTCGTCTGCCACCTGTTCGAGTGAGCACTGTGGGGAGGCACTGCGGACACGTCTGGGGCGCGCTGCACTGGCGCACGTACGCGTACGCTGTCTCCTTAGCGTAGAAAGGCGTTTCCAGCGACCTGCGCCCTTGAGTTTCTGTGCTTGCCGTCCATTTCTGCCTGCCTTCCGCAGTTCACCTGCCAGCCATCTAACCTGCCTTGATCTGTTTTTTTTTTTTTTTTTTTTTGGCGGAACCGGGGATTGAACTCACGTCCAAGGCAAGCGCTTATTCCACTGAGCCATCTCCCCGGTCCCCTCCTTGATCTCTGAACCGTGGTCGTCCTTCTTTGACTCCTGAAAACAGGATGTGGTGGGAGCAGTGTAGTGGTATACACTTAGTTTTCTCTAATAGCACAAATACTTTTCATTCATATTAACCTTCACTCTGCTTCTTCCGACTGTTATTATGAGAAGGTTAAAAAAGTTACCAGATAAAGCATGATTGGAATTTGAATTTACAGCCCTGGGCTTAGGAATCCCACCATTCTTGCTCTAGAAGATTTGTTCCCAGTCTTTAAAGAACTTACAAATGTATTTAGGAAGAAAACACGTATTCTAATAGGAACTGTCATTACTTTTTGTTCTTGAGACAGGATGTTGTGTTGCCAGCCTCGAATTCGCGATGATCCTCCTGCCTCTGCCTTCCCAGTGCGAGGATTGTAAGGGTGTCGGATCTGCACTGTCAGAAACTATCATTTAGTGAACTCTACCAGTCGCTTTACAGTATTTCACCTCCTTTTCAATCGAGGTTATTTAGTGACTTGCCTAAGAACAAAGGAAGTAGAGACACAGTTAAATCCAAGTTTCTCTCTCTGTCCCTCCCTCTCTCACCTCAGCAGACACTTAGTCCACAGAGCTATCTCGCCAGTCCCAAGCTCTCTCTTTTCTTTTCCTTCTTCTTTGATACAGAGTTTGATATGCTGTGTCACTCCGGCTGGCCTTGCACCCACGATGCCACCCTGGTTGGCCTGGTAATCCTCTGCCCTCAACCTCCCAAGTGCTAGGATTACAGGTGTATGCCACCACTCAGAAAAATCCGTGCTTATTTCAAAGGTATCTTCTCTCCTTTTAAATTATAGTGCCTCCAAAAACAAGTTTTGTGTAGAGATATACAGTGCTTAAGTCCCTCTTGTGACTTCCTCATGGTCCTCAAAATAAAGATCTCAATGTCCTTAATCTGGGCTATGAAACCTTTTCTAATACTCATTTTTAATTTATATGGGATTTTTTTTCTCATATTTTCATCAGTCACTGAGGGTTTTGTTTTGCTTGGTTTGTGCGGTGCTGGGAATCAAACTAAGGGCTTCATGCATGTTGAACATGAACTGTGCCAGAAATTGGACCCTCAATCAATGAATTTTATTTATTCATTTCTGCAATCCTGGGTATTACACCCAGTACCTTCTCAGTGACCTACCTCTCCAGCCCTTTTTATTTGTCTGTTTATTTCTAAATAGTCTTACTAAGTTGAGTAGGCTTGACTGGAACTTGTGTTACTTTTGCCTCAGTTTAGGAAGAAGCTGAGATTATAGGTGTAGCCACCATACCTGGATGTTGTTGAACGTTTAATTCTTCTTGTGTAACATTTTGTCTCTTCCATTCCAGAAATAGTCTGATCTCTGGCTAATTCTTGTTCATCACTTGAGTATTAGCTTAGAAATCACTATTTCCAGGCAAGTCTTTCCTTCCTGTTCCTTTTCTTTTTTTTGCAATACCAGGGATCAAACTCAGGACCTTGCACAGGTACTTATACCCCTGAGCTGTCTGCTCTGCTCATATTGCTCTTCTCATCTGGACTCTAAATATTTCCACTGTATTTCTAATCTTAGCTATCTATATTCACTGTTGTAAGGTATGTATTTGTTCAGTTTGTAAATTCACAGAGGCAGAAACCCTATCTTGCTTGATTATTCCTATTTACTCTAGCATATTGACTGCTACATAATAGGTACTCAAGTAATCATTTTTTGGGACTAGTTATATAGCCCAGTGGTACTACACTTGCTTAGCTCTGTGAGGCCCTGTTTCAATCCCCAGCACTGGGAGGAAAAAAAATCTCTTGAATGAATGAGACACAGGAAAGTTAAGGAGTCCTTGTAGCTCCTTTTTAGTCCACTCTGGCTAACATTGTTCAAAGTCTATAAAGTCATTGCTTTTCCAGCCTTTCTTAAATTCCTTCTTGCTGCTTTCTCCTGGGTGCTCTGAAGGAGACGATGTTCGGAAAACTGTGTAGGCAAGTATAGGTATCCCTGGCCTTAGGGAATGGTTGAGAAAGTGATCTCTCTTACCCCACAGACTCATGTCTTGTTCTGGCCTCTGCATGCTCCATGTTACAGCCAAATAAACCTATCCTTGAGGTGTCTTTGTAGGGTACCTAGTCTGGCCTGGAATAGGAAGGCGTGAAAAGGATGGGAAGTTTGTTCTCCAAGCATCGAATAAGACCAGTAGAAGAAATGAAGGTTCTTTAAAGTAGATCAGAATGGCTTTTTAAAAAAGATATTTCACAATGGATTCTACTAATGTTATATTGCATTAGTAGAATCCATTGAGCCTATTGAATGCTCTGAAAAGTGTTTTCATCTATTTTATTTTGTTCAATTTGGCCATTTTGTAGGGCTGCTCTCTGCCAGACTGGTGCTGGTGCATCAAAACAAAACAGGCTTACTCTGGCTCAAAGAACTTAGTCTTTAAGGGGAGACAAACATAAGCAGGCTATAATAGAATAGTTTGGGGTGTGCTGTTTAAAATACAGGAACTTGTGTGATCATAGCTGTATTTGTGTGTGTGTTTGTGTGTGTCTTTTTTGAGACAGGGTCTCACAATGCAGTTCAGGCTGGCCTTAAGCTCACTTTGTAGCTCAGGCTGGTCTCGAACTCAACAATCTTTCTGCCTCAGCCTCCCCAGTGCTGGGATTACAGGCATGCACCACCATGCCCACCTTCATAGCTGTATTTTGAACTTTGTCTCTAGACTCTCCTGATGTCGGCCTCAGTACCTCAAGGCCATAACTGGACCCGACGAGTAAGGAAGGAAGAGGAAGAAGAAGACCCACTGGACCAGCTCATTTCCCGCTCTGGTTGTGCTGCTGCACACTTTGCAGTGCAGGAGTGCATGGCTGAGCACCAGGACTGGCGACAGTGCCAGCCACAGGTGCAGGCCTTCAGGGACTGCATGAGGGAACAGCAGGCAAAGCGACATGAGGAGCTGCAGAGAAGGAAAGAACAAGCCAGTGCCCACCCCTGAGACCTCAAACCACTTGTTCTAAGAAGATGGCTCTGCAGAAATTAGCATCCAGAGAGGAAGAAACCCTGGGAGGAAGAAACCCGAGTATGAGCCAGGAGGTGTAAAACCTGTAGGTTTGGAACTAGACTTAAGAATCACACGTCAGGAGTTTGGACATGGCTATCATAAAGACCTGTGGGATTTTTTGTTTGTTTATTTGTTTTTGTACTGGGGATTAAACTTGGACTTTGCACTTGCCAGGCAGACTATGGTGCAGAGCTACATTCCTGGCTAAGACCTGTTATATTGTAATGGTCAACTGTCCCACTCTTCATCCATCTTGTTTCACGCATATTTGCTGTAGAAAACAGAGAATGGTATAGGGCATGCCCCCCACCACCTCTTGGGTCAGTGTGCCTGTTACTGAGATGATTATAGGGACATTTTAATTTCACAAGTAAACAACCTAAAGATCTAATTAGGTCTGTCTCTTCACTCATGGGTTTAACATTGAAATCATTTTTTTTTTTTTTTTTTTTTTTTTCAGAACCAGGGTTGAACTCAGGCCCTTGCGCTTGCCAGGGAAGTGCTTATTCCACTGAGCCATCTCCCTGGTCCTAGGCAGGGGTTTAACAACAGCAAGTGTTTCTGAGGAACTATGTTGGAACTAATATGAAGAATAATGTGACCTGTGCCTTCATGTTGCTTGGGAGTCAAGTTTGAGAGATTAAAATAAAATAGCACTGGCACAGCTAACTTAGTTTCCAACAATAATAAATGCTTTTATTGTTTGTCACCTATTGTGAATATTTCATCAGTTTAATAGAATAACACAGGAAATTTTTTTTTTATGTATTTAATACAGGATCTCACTACACTAATCAGACTCATCATACTGATCCTCCTGTTTTCAGCCTCCCAAATGCTGGATTACAAGCACGAATCACCACACCCAGTTTTAACTGGGGGCTGGCACAGCAGACCTGGGATCAAACCCTCATCCCTATATCTGCCTAAGCAAGTGCTTTAATCCACTAAGCTATCTGGCCAGCCCTTATTTTTCAACAAATATTGAATGTATACAAAGTTGCCCTACAGTAGCGCAAACCTCAAATCCTAGCTCTTTAAGAGAGTAAGGCAGAAGGATCCTAAGTTCAAGTCTTACCTAAGCAATTCAGGGAGACACTATCTCAAAAAGAAAATAGGCTGGAGAAACAGAAAACCCTAGTTTAATCCCCAGTACAAAAACAAAACAAAAAAAGATCTTAGGCTTTTAGAAAGTAGACAAGCTGTCAGCAAGAGGGAGTTTATGTTCCTACATGATGACAGTTTGCCAGAGCTGAATAATAATGTCTCCTGTTGGTTATGTTCTATTCATAATGTTTGCCATCACGTGTTTCTTCAAGGGAATCACCCATTCTATCCCTGCATAACTCTGTAAGATATTAGAGAGTGTGAAGCAGGTGGGGAGGGGATGGCTCCTGCCATAGAGCTAGAATGCTGACTTCATCATTACTAACAAACATTTCTTTACACTTAGATATTAAATGAAGCCCAAATCTGAAGTATATTAGGCCCTGAAATATGCTTTGAGTTTTGTGCTGGTATTTTAGAAAAAAAAGAAAGTAAAGAGTTTAAAGGATGATAAAATCCTATTTTGAGTTTAGAGATGGTCAAAGAAATATGGAATGATATATGTGTGCCCAGTGATGTGGTCATTAAAGCCAGCAAACAGTGTGAACTGCAGCTGTCAGACTCAGGAGGACATAGTCCATCTTTAAAAATGAAGGTGAGTTCACCCAATTAAAATTGAAAGGATACTGTCTGGAATAAAACTCACCTAGAAAATCAAGGAAAGGGCTGCAGAGATAGCTCAGCAATCTAAGCACCTCTCTAGGCAAGTACAAGGACCCAGGTTCCATAGCTGGTATCACATGCTGTGCCAGCCCCACCTTGGGCACACCTTGCCAACCACCAAGACCAGGTGTGGTGGTGCACAATTGTAATCCAGCACTGGGAAGCTGAAGTGGGAGGATCACTGTGAGTCCAAGCTGCATAGTGAGACCCCGTACCAAATACATAAAATTAAGTATTTAAAATGAAAATCAGGAAAAAACAAAAGTTAACACACATTTTTGTGGTATTGGGGATCAAACCTAGCTATTTAACAATTCTGTCTTAACTTGCTGGATAACTAGAATGACAGGTATGTACCATAACACCCAGATTCCACTGAAAAAAATAAATACATATATATATACACACACACACACACACAGAGTCTTGCTTTGCAGTTCAGACTCGCAACAATCCTGTCTCAGCCTCCCTAATGCTGGGATTATAGGTGTGTGCCACCATACCTGGTTCTGGTACTGGCATGCAGTACTAAGGATTGAACTTTCAATCTTGCACTTGCCAGGCAGACTCTTAGACTGCTAAGCTATCTCCCCAGCTCTAAAAGTATAATGACCAATGTTGGAGATAGGAAGAAATATACAAATTCACACTAGTAAAAGGTTTCTAATTCATAAAAACAGTCTCTAGGTTGCCCAGATTGGGCTCAAACTTGCAATCCAGTCACAGTCTCTCAGAATGACAAGACTACAAGCATGTACTACCATCTCCAGTTGTTTCTTCACTTCCTTAGCCTACTGAAAAAGGAGCTGGGGGCAAGAAGGTCAATGACAGAGCAATTGTGTATCACACACAAGACCCTGGGTTTAATTCAAAGCACTACAAAAATGGGTGATGGTTGTAAATAGGTAATAATAATAATTGTTACTATTTATTGAATGATTTACTAATATGTTTTTAGGCATTTAGTTCCAGCAGTCCAATTCTAGAGCCTGTGATTTTGATCCATATGGTTAGCTGCCTTAAGTCTGTTAGGCAACTTGCTAGCAATGTGACTCAAGAGTGTTTCCTCACGGGGTGTGTGTGTGTGTGTGTGTGTGTGTGTGTGTGTGTGTGATGTATATAGACTTTCATAGGATTGTTGAGAATGAATATTGCCAATGAGCTTAAAAACTACCTTATTTTTTTTTGTTTGTTGGGGTTTTGGTATCAGGAATCCAATTCAGGACCTTGTGCTTGCCAGGCAGGCACTGCAAAAGTGTCTTATTGAAAACAATAGCATCTGAGTAGTAGCTACTATGATCATTATGTTTTAGTGAGTTGCCTTATCTAATCCTCCTAACACAGCATACAGTTCTTTACAGAGGAGAAAATAATCATCAAACCAATGGTTTTTCAACATAGGCAGCCTATGGCACTGGAGTGCAGGCAATCCACATCTGTCCTTATACAGTCTACATCCCCTTCTGGCAGCTTCCGTGCCAGGAATGGGTGGAGAGACCTCTTTGGCTAGGTGTCCCTCCTGGCTAGCGTTAGGATAGGCTCATAGTTTAGCAGTTTTCTGCAAAGTCTTTGTCCAGGGCCTCAGCCTTACACTCACTAACTACAAAGATGTGCTATAATGAGATTTATTAGATGAGTAAGAAGATACAACTGCCCATCCAGGTGGAGTTGCCAAAGACTTCGGATTGCTGACTTTAGAAATCCAAAGAGAACTGGAGTGAGTCCAGATTGAAACCTTACACTTACCCTCTGAGGATCCCTGTGCTCCAGCAAGGACTTAAAGCATGCAAAGAAAATAAGAGGGATTCATCTTGCAGTTACCATTTAAGGGACCTTCATTCTTCAGAGCCTACCATTCTGTTTAAATGGCTAGCTGGTTCCCTAATAGTGATGCATACCTGTGATCCCAGCACTTAGGAGACTGAGGCAAGAGGATCACTGGAAATTTGAGGCCAGCATGGGCTACACAGTGAGGTAAGGCCAGCCTGAACAACGTACTGAGACCCTGCCTCAAAACCAAAACCCACATTATTTTTCAGCAGGTCCAGTACCAGATGTGCATTGTGTTCAAAGTGATTTCCTTCCTTAAGTACATGTTACATCCTAGAAACAGCAGGAGCCATGGGTTTCAGCCTTGCCAGTGTCCAAATAGCCAATATATCCAGATTTTCTTTGTGACTAAAACATGCCCCTTTAGAATTTACACCTGGTCAATTCCCAGGCTTCTGAGGGGGGTAGAACAAATGATCAATCGCAGGACTTAACTAGGAATTTGACTTGGACATTCTGTCCTAGCAACACAGAAATCCATTTCTAAAAATCTCAGTAACCTGCACTGCACCAGAAATTAAATGACTAGGAATAAACCCTGGCTCTGTCACTGACAAAATGGTTGACCTTGGGCAAGACTGCTCTTTTCTTTGGGCCAATTAGCTCATCTATAAAATGAAGATTAAAATAATTATTCAAAAGGATAACAGAGCCAGCACTAGAACCCAGCATTTCTGATTCCCAATCCATTGACCATCCCACTTTTATGTCCTGCCTAGATCTTGTACTTTCAGTTCTACAAGGAACTGTTTAAGCCAAACTAAGGCATTTAAAACTAACAAAACTATGCTAAAAGAACAAGCTACTAATGCATGTAACAAAATACATAAATGAATGAAAGATGCAAAACATACTGTATGACTTTTCATTTAACATTGTACAGATAGGCAAAACCATTCTATGGCAATGGAAATGAGATTAGCGGGCTGGACAGGTAGCTCAGAGGTGGAGCCACCTGCCGAGACATTGCAAGGCTATGGGTTCAATCCCCAGAACTAACAAAAGAGGGGAAAAAAAAAAGAAAGTAAAGAGAATAGAGCAGCAACCAAGAAAAAGGTAAAGATTAGTGCTTGCTCTCAGGGGGATGAATTAAAGAATCTGAGAAGCTGGGCATGGAACATGTCTATAATTTCCTGTCATCTTAAGTAAATCCATTTCCAGGCTGGCAGCAGGAAGATCACAAATTCAAGCCCAGCCTGGGCAATTTAACAGTTAGTTTAGTGAGATCCTGATTCAAAATAGGAAAATAAAACCGATAACTGGGGATATAGCCAGAATGAAGGTGAATATCCTGGGTTCAACGTCCAGTACACAATAAAATAAATAAATGAAGAGAGGCTGAGCAAAGTGGTATGTGCCTGTAATCTAGCTACTCAGGAGCTGATACAGAAGAATTTTTTTTCTTTTTTAATTTTATTTATTTTTTAGATAGTGTCTCATTTTGTAGTGGAGGCTGGCCTTGTATTCACTATGAGCTGAGGCTGTCCTTGAACTCCTGGCAATCCTTCTGTTCAAGGGCAAAGAATTTGAAGCTTGAGCCCAGTATGCACAATTTAATGAGACCCTAGCTCAAAATTTTAAGAAAGCATGGGAATGTAGCTCATTGTGAAACTGTAGTTCAATCTCCAAGACCACATACACACAAAAAAATACACATTTACGGATAGCTGAGCAGTTTAAGTGTTGCCTGGCAAGTACAAGGACCCGGGTTCAATCCCCAGTACCACATGCCATGCTGGCTGGCCCTGGAACCCAGGGCATGTTGTGCTGGCCACAGCAACAGCATGGTGGCAGACACCCGTAATCCCAATGCTGGGGAGACTGAGACAGGAGGATCACTACAAGTCTGAGATGCATAGCAAGACTCTGTACCAAATAAATAAAAGAAAAAAACTGTTTCTGTGATGATAGAAATATTTTCTATCTTGACAGAGCGTGGGTTGCATGAGTAGATGTGTTTTCAAAATAAATCAATTTAAAGTCTATGTTTCACTATGTATAAATTACACCTCAGGCCAGGCGTGGTGGCACATGCCTGTAATCCCAGCACTTGGGAGGCTGAGGCAGGATTGTTGTGAGTTTGAGACCAGCCTAAGCTACAAAAGTGAGCTTAAGGCCAGCCTGAACTGCATAGTAAGACCCTGTCTCAAAAAGACCAAAAAAAAAAAAAAAAATTATACCTCAAAAAATGCTTACATTGTTTAGAAGGAAATCTAACATTTACTGATCACTTGCCAGCTTGTAATTTACCTACATGTCAAACTCCCAAAAAGGGATCACACCATTGCAGATCAAAAACCAAAGTTAAAAGAGCTTACTTACTACAAGCAGATATTCACTGCAGGGCTCAAAACACATAAGGGGGAAACCCAGACACAACCCAGGTTGTCTGCCTCTTTCCCTGATAATAGACTGTCTCAAGAAAGAAGGGGTGTTTCTGGGTGCAGTGGTGCATACCTGTAATCCCAGCACTAAAAAGGCTGAGGCAGGAGGATAATTTGGAGTTTGAGACCAGCCTGAATTGCATAATGAGACCCTCTCTCAAAAAGACAAAAAAGGGAGGGGCATATATTTTAAACTTGTGTTCCATTTGATTTCATTGCCATGTGATCTTAAGTAAATCCATTTCCAGGCTGGCAAGATAGCTTAGTGGACTAAAGCTCCTGCTTAGGCAAGTTTAGGCAAGCTCAGGGACCATTGGTTCAATTCCTGGCTCCATGTGCTGCGCCCATCCTGCTCCCAGGGTGGGCTGAGCTGACCAGATTCCGGGTGTGGTGGCACATGTCTATAATCCCAGTGCTGGGAAAGCTAAAAAGCAGGAGGATCACTATGAGTCTGGGCTGCAATGAGACCCTGCAACAACCAAATACATTAAATAAATAAAAATTTATAAAAGTAAGTCCGTTTCCCATTGGGCCTCATTCTTGAAAGCTAAATGTAATTATTTCTTGCAATCAGACTGTCTCCTGTTCCACCTGACAAGATGAAGCATTAAGAGTAATTTATTAATCATGAGCAATAAAAGCCCTTTGATTCCAGTGAAAGGATAAATCACCAGCTAGGTCAGTGACACAAGAGCTCTAAGGTGACAGAATCCAGCTACCTCTTATTTAAAAAATAAGCCTGGCTCATCAGGGTGAAATGGAAATGGAAAGAGATGGAGTGGGAATGGGAGATCTAAATCCTGCTGCCACTCTGCTAATGAGATGCCCTATGATCTTGGGCAAAGCATTGCTTTTGGCCTAAACCTGTAATAGGGGTGATCAGGCTGGCTAGGTCTAAGGTCTTTCAATTCCCTTATCTTGTCAATTTATGAAATCTTTAATCCTGCTTCCACATATCAATAACAAGAAAAACTAGGTAACTGGAAGAGATTGATGTTTTTCAGGTTCCTAAATGGAATCAGGTGGCATCACTGACTGACTGTGCTAAGAGGGTGATATTTGTATGTATTTATTTCTGTATCTTTCTATCATATACCCAATCATACTTCACATGCATCCATTAGCTTTGAGAAGTTCTAGAATAGAAATATAAGTGCTGGGGGCCTGCAACATAGCTCAACAGTCTATAGTGCCTGCTTAGGCAGGCTTAGGCAAACACACAGGGGCCACCATCATGCTGCACACACACACGGAAAATTCTACCTATACTCTCAGTGGGATTCACCTGGATTCAGGGAAACACTTTAATTAAAGGCACTTGCAAATCTTGACAGACTTCTGTTAGTGTTACACTTTGGGAGGAAAGTTCTCTTTGTTGCCTTTGGAAAGCAAACAAACAAAAAATAACTTAAGACCTGACTAACAAACTTCACAAGAGCTGGATGTGGTGGCTCACTCTATAATCCCAGCACTTAAACTCGCAACAATACTAAAGGAGTATTGTTGCGAGTTTAAGACCAGCCTGGGCTATAAAATGAGCTCAAGGCCAGCATGAACTGCATAGTGAGACCCTGCGTGTCTCAAAAGGACAAAAAATTTTTTTTCATAAGAGTATGTGAAACGCTGAGATTCCCCCTAGGGATATCCCAGAGAAGTAGTGAAGAAAAAAAAAAAAAGTTTTTATGGTACTAGGGATTGGGCATTAGCACCAAGCTAAATCCCTGGTGCATTTTTTATTTTTAATTTTGAGACAGTCAAAAAATTTTTTTCAGAACAGTATGTGAAATGCTGAGATTCCCCCCTAGGGATATCCCAGAGAAGGAGCAAGGGAAAAAAAATTGTTTTTATGGTAGTAGGGATTGGGTGTTAGCATCAAATGAAATCCCCAGTGCATTTTTAATTTTGAGATAGTCTCACTAAGTTGCTGAGTTGCCCAGTCTGGTTTGAACTTGGAATCCTTCTATCTCAGCTTCCTAGAGTTCTGTGCTTATTTGCTTTTTATTAGCTGTGACCCTTGGACAGTGATGGCAAACCTATGGCGTGGGAGCTGCAGTAGGCTGTTTTTATCATTGAAATCCCTAAAAGGCTCACCATCATTGCCTAGGAAGCCATTTATTTTCTCCAAAAACTGGGATATCAACAACATCAAAGATATTTTGTATGAAATACATTGTATAAAGATCTCTATAAGTGTGAGATACAGACACACAGATACATGCACTCACACACATACTCATGCAGATACTCATGCATGGATACACACATGCACATACCATGAAAAACTGGTGAGAGCATTAATGTGTACCTAGCACAAGGTCGTGCTTAATACATGGTAACTGCTGGATGTGGTGGCACAGGCTTGTGATCCCAGCACTTGGGAGGCTGAGGCAGGAGGATTACTTCAAGTTTGAGGCCAGCCTGGGCTACATGATGAATTGAAGTCCACCCTGAACTATAGATTGAGCCCTTATCTAAAAAAAAAAAAAATTCTGTAGAAAGGTATAACTACATTAATGCTAAGAAAAGGACATTAATGGTCACTAGACAGATGATTCTCAAAGAGGTTTTAACTCTGGGCCAGATGCATTAGCATTACCTGGGAACTTCTACTGTACAAATTCTAGAATCTTCACATTCATGAAATCAGAACACTAGGGGATAGAGTCTGGCAATGTGTACTTTAAATACTCCTCATCCGTTGGATCGTGGTGCTTGCTGAACTTGAGCCAATAATTTGACAAACTCATTTCTACAAAGGGCCAACTGGTACTTTAGCTCTTTTTTTCTTCTTTTTGAGACAGGGTCTCACTATGCAGTTTAGGCTGGCTTTGAGCTCACTTTGTAGCCCTGGCTGGTCTCATACTTGCAATGATCCTCCTGTCTCAGGCTCTCGTGTGCTGGGATTACAGGTATGTGCCACCACACCTGGCTACTTTAGCATTTTTAAAAAGTGCTTAAGCTTTAGAGACTCTATTTTCTTTGTACCTCACTCTAATTCAATATTTATTTACAAAAACAGAAAATAGGATTTGAAACTAGATAAGAAGTAAGAATTCCACAACACTGTGAATGCAATAAATGCTACTGAGTTACTCTTTTTTTTTGGCACTGGAGATCAAACTCAGGACCTTGCACCTACCCAGCTGGCACTTATGCTGCTGAGCTATCTGCCATTTTAATATGGCTAATGTGGTGGTATATGAATTTCATCTCAATAAATTATTGAAAAATCAAAAGACAGGCAGTGGGTAAGATCTGGCTCACAGGCAATAGTGTACTGACCCTTGACCAAGATCAGCTTTCAGTTCTTAAACTCATTGCAGGCAAACTTAATTAGCAGTTATATAACTTTTAAAGTACTTGAATACTTATGTCAAACCACTCAGTAACCCACAGAGCAATTTATTTTACTGAGGGACAGATCTCAATTCTTCTGGTTTGGATATAGTTCAAGTATGTCCCCCAGAGATTTATGTGGTAGAACCCCGGTCTCCACTGTGGCAATGTTAGGAGATAATGGAACTACAGAGAAGTAGTACCTCCTAGAAGGTGCTTAGATCACTAGGGGCTTTGCCATGGGAAAAGACTAATGGGAGTTCTCTCCCTCAAATGTAGGTGGTTAGAAAAAGAGCAAAACCAACTCCTCAGTCTCTGGCCTCCTGTCTTGCCATGTCATTGTTCCCTCTCTTATGTGCTTCTTCTCCATGATGCCACCTGCTCTATTATGACCAAGCCAAGGGTGCCAGCATGTGAGCCAAGCTGAACCTGATGCTTGCTCTTGATAAGTAGATCCTATTTCTTTTCAAAGAACTCAGACTCAGGTGTTTCATGACCACAGGAAACAGACTAATAAAGATAATTTACTTATGCTGTGATTCCTGCTTCACTATTGTACTCTATGCCAGACTGCTTGAAAGGATGATATACTATAATAGAAGACACACAAAAATGAGCAGGTAATGCCAGTACCCGAGCAGCTGAAGCAGGATTTAAAGTTCAAAGACAGCCTGTAGTATATAAGACCTACCCCCAAAAATAAGCTCCCCCACCAAAAAAAAAGGAGAAAGAAAAATGGAAGGGAACATGTTTTTGTGCTAAAGCATCAGCCAAAGAGAAAATAAGAACCTCTTAGAGAATTACTTCATAAGCTAGACTTTCTTCTAACACACACACACATCACTACCACCACCATCACTAGCAGCAACAGCAGTCACAATTAGTCAGATTTTTATTAGATGAGAGACACTCCAGATTATCTCAAAGGTGTTAAGAACTGCTAACAACCATGCCAGAGGAGAGGAAACATTCCTGTGTGTGTAGGAAAAGGCAGAAATAAAGCCTAAGGGCCAGATTCTCCTCCAGCTTAAGTCTATCCTCTCAGGAGGCTTTTCTGCTTGGCAGTGTCACCAGTGCCATAAGGAAAAGGTCTGCAAGAGCTAGTTCAACTTGGCCAACAATTCTTCCAGTTCTGGACGAGCTTTGAACCTTCCCTTGAAGTCCTCTTCAGTGTGCTGGGAAAAAGAAAAAGAAAATAAGTGGGATAATTCCCATAGAGTTTCCATTATTATCTATAAATGCACAGCATGCAGAAGGTCCATAACCAAGCTTTGGAGAGAATGATTCAGAATATTTATTATGCTCCTGACTTGTATGAGGTATCAGGGATTCAGAGTGGAATTAGACTTCCTCTTTGCCTTCAGTGAACATAAAGTTTGGTGTGAGCAGATATATAAAGGATCAATGTCACTTCATTACAAGTGCCAGGTGTGGTGGTGCATGCCTGTAATCCCTGCACTTGGGAGACTGAGGCAGGAGGACTGCTATGGGCTTGAGGCCAGCCTGGGCTACATAGTAAATCCAAAGCCTGCCTGACCTAGAAAATGAGACCTTGTCTCAAACAAAACAAAACAACATGCTGTAAGTAACATAATAAAAGTTCTTTATTCAGAGCTGGGGATCAAACCCAGGACCTGCATGCCTTAGCCTAAAGCTTTTTTTTGTATTTTAGGGAAGGGTCTACAGGGTGTTCACGGTCTCACTACTAGATCGGACTCATAGTGATTCTCCTGTTTACAGCCTCCTAAGAGCTGGGATTACAGGTACCCGCCACCATGCCCAGTCTCAATTGCTGTCTCAGTGTGTCCTGGGGAAGGGCTGTCACAGCAGGCCAGGGGATCGAACTCCCTGCCCCTGCACTTGCTTGCAGGTGCTTTAATCTGCTGAGCTATTTGGCTGGCCCACATTTTTGTTTTAAAGTAAAAATTATGCTTTTATAATAGGAAATAACACTCACAGGGGTTGAAATATTTTGTTAGCAAGGTCAACACATTTTCTCCCTATTCACAGATCTATGTGAAATCCAAATAACCACCGGAGCTTGACAAGCAGGGACTCATAAGGGAGCTGGACGAAGCAATGGGACCAGGCCAACATAATCTGATAGATCTGTGTCATAAGAAGGATGACTGAGGCAACTGGGCAGGAATACAGAACATTTAGGCTAAAGTTCCTGCTGTGTTGCAGGCTCTCCTTCCTTGTTGAAATATCCTCCTGGCTGCCACTGTTTACTGAATATGTTCAGTCAGGCTATAGTCAAGCCTTGAAGGCCCAGGAAAGTACATTTTTAAAGTTTGTGTTCTGATTTATTATACAGTATATAATTTTAAACTATGCTCTTCCTGCTATACAACTGCTTAAAAGGAGAGGATTTTAGTGTGTCATGGGCTCACCCCAACATGCTCTGCTGGAGATCAGCTCCTGTGGTTCACAACAGCAAAGAGAAAATAGAATCAAGCATTCTTGATGCCTCAGAAAAGCCAGAATAGGAGCTAGGAGATAGTTCAGCAGCACAAGCACCTCCCTGGCTAACACAAGGTCCTGAGTTCTATCCCTGGTACAGAAAAAAAAATCTAAGAAGAAAAACCAGAATGCTGATTACACCATTGCTAGAATACATAACTTCCTTGATTATTATCTGAGCTAAACTATTGATATTTCTTTATAATTTTTAAAGCCAGGCAGTCCAGATATTTTTTGTTTGCTTGTTTTTCCAGTGATTAAGGATCAAGCTAGAGGCCTTGGGCATGGTAGGCAAGCTCTCTCAGAATTATACCTCCACCCCCAAATGTTCTTTTTCTTATTTTGAGCACAAGTAGGCCACCAGGGGCTGCTTCCTAAACCATCACCTACCTCCCTTATTGACAACCTGACTCCTTCAGGAAGATTGCTCTGGAGTATTTCCAAGAAAATCTCTGCAAATGTAGCACTCAGACCGCTGATCTGCAAAATGAAAGAAAATGCTCTAAGGGAGGGCAGTAAAAACAGGTGACTGGGCAGACATGGCCTGAGCTCAAATGCCATCTCTAGTAAGGTACAGGATTAACATCCAAAGCTGTTTCCTGGGCCTACCCCTGCAGTATTTCTCTTGCCATTTCCTAATCTGCTTACTTGCTGAGATATATAGCAACATATATTTGCTTTTGTAGCTAATGGATGTCATAACTGGAGCATTAACAAGTCCAGGCTGACTTTCTGATGCATCTCCGAAGTGCTGTTTTCAAATCTTTTTACTGAAATTCCAGAGGTCATTCAGATGCACAGTAGTAAGGCAATGCAGGTTGTTACAGCACCTACAAGAGAAACACCTACCAGCTCAGTGAGGAGGATCAAAGAAAGCATTTAGAGAAGGTAATATTAGGTGCCCTTGAAGAAAAATAGGATTAAACTGGGAGATCAATAGTAGCGAAGAGTATTCAAATCAGAGGAAAAAAAACACTTAAAATGTGGAGGCATACAATGTGACAAAGTTAAAACTATTTCCTATGTGTGGGACTGAATGATATACAAAATAGAAGTGGGAAGAAGAGAACTGTGTAGGCATCTGAATGTTAGAGGTCACACTTTCATTTTGGGAGGCTGAAGTAAGAGGATCCCCATTCAAGCTCAACCTGGGTAACTTAGGGAGATCCGTCCTATAAATAAATAAATAAATAAATAAATAAATAAATAGATAAATAAATGGTCTGGGGATGGAGCTCAGTGCAAAGACTCTGGGTTAAATTCCTAAAACAAGAAAAAAAAAAAAAGTAAACAGTATGGGCTTCAGTGTGGCAAATAAGATCTACAGTGAGATATATGGTGAGCTGGTATGGTGGCACATGCCTATGATCCCAGAATTTTGGATGACTGAATCAGAAGGATCACAAATTAGAGCCCAGCCTGGGCAACTCCATGATTTAGTGTGCTCCTGTCCCAAAATGTAAATTTTTTTTAAATGGCAGGGGCTATAGCTCAGTGTAAAGGCTCTGAGTTCAATCTCCAGTACAGTAAAAAAAGAAAAAAGAAAAAAAAAGATATAATGCAAATAATTTGGTCCTGATAATATTTAAGGAACCAAAAATTACTGAACACTTTATTTTTAAAATTAGCATATTTGATGTAAGGTGTTACTATCTTAACATTCCTCTTATTAATGAGTTGCTATTTGCTTCAATAGATCCAATAGGGGTGATACTCATACAATGGAAAATTATTTGGCTAAAAATTATAGTATTGATGTATGATATGAAAGAACCTTGGAAATATTTGGCCACGTGAAAGAAGCCAGATACAAGAGACCATATACTATACAATTCCATTTAAATGAAATGTCCCCCCAAAAATAAATAAATAAATAAAGAAATAAAGAAATAAATAAATAAAATGCTCAGAAGAGGTAAATCCATACAGATAAAGTAGATCAGTGGTTGGAAGATATTTGGGTGAGTGCCAAGAAAGGGAAGTAACTGCTAATGGATTCAACATTTGTTTCGAGGATGATGAAAATGTTCTAAAATTGATTTAATGGTGTTTGCACCTTTTTTTTTTTTTTTTTGGAGACAGTCCCTCTGTGTAGCCAAAACTGCCTTTGAATGTGCAGTGGTTCTGTCTCAGCCTCCCAAACACTGGGATTACAGCTGTGCGCCACCATGCCCTGATTACATAACTCTTTGAATATACAAAAACCCCAACCATATAGCACTTTAAATGGATAATTTGTATGGTATGTCAATTATATCTCAATTAAGTTATTATAAAGAGAGGTGATGTTACAGTTCACAGACTGAATTTTTAATAATTCTAAGTGCCACAATGATGATGTACTTGTCATCCATCTCAGTAGACAAAAATGGATGACAGCTATGAGAGGTAAGCAGGAAAATGACTTGATTACATTTGTCTGGGGGTAAAGTGAATGAATGGATGGATCTAAGAGATTTTTAGCAGATAGAAGCTAAGAAATTTGGTAAGTGAATAGATATCAGAGGACAAAGAATTTAAAGGCTCAAAGGTAGGGAGAATTATAGAAAAAGAGGTAGAGGAAGCCTCTGTACAATTAGGTTCTGCATACACAGAGGAAGGAATGCTTCTGTGGAATGTGTGTGTGTGTGGGGGGGTGATAAATCTGGTATACAAATGGGTATCTGGAGAGTTCAGCCAACAGACTAGGCCTACATATGAACCTGGAGGTTATCTGTGGTTAATGATGTTCACTGAGACCAGGGGAATGAATGCCACTATACAAATCAAGGGATGAGCTGGTCAGAGTGGCACACACTTGTAATCCCAGGACTCTAGGACACTGAGGCAACAAGATTCCAAGTTTGAACCTAGCCTAGGCAACATAGAGAGGCCCTCAATTTTTTTTCTTTTTTTTTTTTTTTTTTGCAGTACTGGAGATCAAACTCAGGACCTTATACTTGTTGAGCTATATCCCTGGCTTTTTTAGTTTTTTTTTTTTTGAGACAAAGTCTCACTATGTAGTTTAGGTAGGCCTTGAACTGACTATGTAGCCCAAGATGGGCTCAAAATTATGGTGGTCCTCCTGCCTCAGGCTCCAGAGTACTAAGATTATAGGCATGTGCCTTTAATTCAGAGCCTTTACACTGAGCTATATAGCCCTTGCCATTTAAAAGAACCTCAAAACTTCAAGGGTTAAATAAAATGTAAAGAACAAGATAAAATTTTTAAAAATCAGACATGGAAAGATTTAAAAACTGAACTCTCGAGCACACTATCGTACAAGGGCAGACAAGAGGAAGAAAATGGAATGACACAATGAGAAAAATGGAAGGAAAGAAAACCAGAGAGGCAAATATACATCATTTTCTCCCAAAGCATACCTGAACTACTCGCTCGTGGGTGGTAAGGACCGAGTCAAGGAACATTTTGGTGCCTTGGTCCTGCATGCAGAACACTTCCATGGTTTTGGTGGGCAACGCATAACTGTGAGAGATACATCAGCTGTTAGGAATGGTCACACAATCCAGCAGCAAACTACATGTAGTAGGCCTAGGGTCTACAAGATGCTTAGCTGCATATAGCCAGAGGCAAAGTAATCAGATCCCTCCTACCTTCCTCAGAAGTCTCTAAAGTTTGAGGGAACAGACCATGTCTAAAACCTTTCTGTATACCCACACATACTTAATACCTAAATAAAATGTAGTAATTATTAAACATTTGCAGTCACTGAGAAAGACATTTCTAGAGTAATTAACTCCATCTCTCTATACACTTTAGAGTCTGATGTTGGTATTTCACTTGCTCCAGAGAAATAAGGTATGCAATTTAATTGTTTCGGAATAGGAGTTCTCAATCTCCTGCTACTGACATTCTGGACCAGATAATTCTTTGTTGTGGGGGCTAGTTTGTAACCCTTTCTCTATGTATTGGCCCTCCAATACATTAAATAAGTCACCCTCCTCTGTGGACCTCAGATTCTTCAAGTGTAAATGAAATTATAGTGAAGAATGGATGCGGTGAAAGGACTGAACTAACAGGTATATGTTGTGTTCATCTCACAACAAGTTTATCAAAGTAAAGATAAAAACAGTAATAATGGGGCCTTTTTTTTTTAAGCCTCGCAAAGTTTTCTCATTTAATGGCAAGGGAAATGAACCTTTGTAGACAAGCCTCTGCAAAAGTGTACTAGAAAGGAGGGCCGGGCGTGGTGGTGCATTCCTGCAATCCGAGCACTTGGGAGGCTGAGACAGGAGGATTGTTGTGAGTTCAAGACCAGCCTGAGCTACAAAGTGAGCTTAAGGCCAGCCTGAACTGCATAGTGGGACCCTGTCCCAAAAAGACAAAAAAAAATTAAAAAAGTGTACTAGACAAGAAAATGGATTAGAAACATGATGGTCCTTGATTTGTATAGACTTTGCTTGTTTCCTACTTGAACAATTAATTCAGCACTGTCTCAATTTCTTCAGTTATAGAATGAGAATAATAACTAGCTCACAGGATTATTGCAGTAATTGAGCTAGATTCCTCTACCATTATAAATAGTAAATGTTGGATATTGCACTCCTTCAGGTAGCCTCTCTAACTAACATCCCATTCAACCTTTCTACATGATCTCTGATTTCCTCTTCTTGTAATACAGATGATAATTTCCTCATATAAAGGAGAACCACAATTCTTATAGAAAATCAAATAATTATGTAAACACTTTTTAAAAAGTTAAAAAAAAAAGTGCTCAGTTAGGTGTGGTTATGCACACCTGTAATTCCAGCACTCAATAGGCTGAGGCAAAATAATCACTGGGAGTTGGAGGCCAGACTGGGCTGCAGAGTGAGTTCAAAGCCAGCCTAAACTACAAAGTGAGACCCTACTAATTGCCTGTTCAGTCCTAAGTACTCTGGAGGCAAAAACAGTGCATACTTTCTGGAGATCATTAAGAGTGTTTCAGAGATAG
Source organism: Ctenomys sociabilis (assembly GCA_004027165.1). Taxonomy (NCBI): domain Eukaryota; kingdom Metazoa; phylum Chordata; class Mammalia; order Rodentia; family Ctenomyidae; genus Ctenomys; species Ctenomys sociabilis. The sequence continues at coordinate 27,638 of PVKA01006426.1, forward strand.
ATAAGTGCACAAATATCTTTACCATAGCAAAGCAAAGACAGAAGTAGGATGTGCTTGAGCAATGTAGACATAAGAGGAAGAGGGGCTCAAGAAAATTCACAGGTGAGGTAGTGATTTTTCAAGAGACAGAGAATAAATGTAGCTGCTTGCTGGGAGAGCGTTCAAAGAAAGTGCAGCAGTATTTACAAAAGCAAAACTAACAGAAAATTAGACACAGTTGGATAACGAAACTGGAACTCTGGTCATTTTTTAAAGTTCAAAATCCTATATGTTTGACCTATAACTTACATTCCCACATGATAAATCAAATGATGTTTTAAGTCAGTGTCAATAAACAAACTTCAGGAAATTGAAAATTTGTGCTATCTGATGAATCACAGTATGTTATGGTTAGATATACCTGTTTTTTAATATTCCTGGCATCCAGGATGAAAACAACTTTTTAAAATCAGATTGTTTTGGTACATTTTAGATACACATAATGATTACATTCATCATGGAGAATTTGTACCTGCACATAATATAACTTGATTCATTCTTTTCCATTCCCCGATCCTTCCTTCAACTGAAAAAAAATCTTTATTATACATCTCATATAGGTAATAGCTTCTTTGCTTATTTCTCCTCAAAAATATTTTATAGCGGTATATAAATAGGTCACCTACACATTTAATTTTATAATTTTTCCCTGAAACTATAAATGTATTTCTTTTTCTTTCTTCCTTTTTTTTTTTTTTATATATATATTTTAGGAAAGGTTCCCAGGGTGTTCAGGGTCTCACTACTAGATCGGACTAGTAGTGATCACCTGTTTACAGCCTCCGAAGAGCTGGGATTACAGGCCCATGCTACCACGCCCAGTCTCAATTGCCAGCTCAGTGCATTCCAGGGGAGGGGCTGGTATGGCAGGCGCAGCATGGCTGGGCAGGCCCTAAGATCAAACCCCTAGCCCCTGTACCTGCTTGCAGGCACTTTAATCTGTTCATTTTTATTACATATCAAAAAACATTTTTTTAAGAAAGGGTTTTACTATGCAGTAGATAGAGGCTGGCCTTGTGTTTACTATGTAGCCCAGGTTGGCCTTGAACTTATGGTGATCCTCTTGCCTCAGCCTCCTAAGTACTGGAATTACAGGTAAGTGCCCCATGCACCCCATCCCCTGCAAATCAATTTTTGTCCAACATGAATAAAGCTGACAAACTGTTGAAATGGAAATGTCTTCCATAATAGAAATAGAAATTTGACCGGGGGGATTTATACAGTAACAGTTTTGCCTACTGAGATTAGCAGCTGTTTGCTTCATGCATGCTAACATCTATATCACCTCTGCACACACATATGCTGAGCACACCTTTTCAGATGCTGGTAGGTCACAGCACGCTACCCATTGCTCTAATCATTGGGAAGCAGTGTAGCTAACAACCACACCATGTACAAGACTAGTAAACATCTTGAGACCACAGAATGGATTTAATAGTCTAGATGAAAGCCTGTATATAAAAACGTATACATATACACACAGCCATATAACTTTCTATTTTTCACCCTCCAAAACAGTACTTTGTCAGGCATAGGTGGTACATGCCTATGATCCCAGCACTCAAAAGACTAAGGCAAGAGGATAGCTGTGAGCTCAAGGCCAGCCTGGGCTACAAAGTGAGTTCAAAGCCAGCCTGAGCTAGGTGTGTGGTAAACACCTGTTATTTCAGCACTCAGGCGCCTGAGGCAGGATCAAAAGTTCAAGGCCAGCCTAAGCTTTGTAGTGAGTTTGAGGTTAGCCTGGACCATATAGCAAAATCCTGTTTCAAAAACAAAATACCCAGCCTAAACTGCATAGTGAAACCAAGTCTTTAAAAAATGAGTTTTAGGGGCCAGGGAGATGGCTCAGTGGAATAAGTGTTTCCTTGGCAGTACAAGGGCCTGAGTTCAAGCCCCGGTTCTGCAAAAAAAAAAAAAAAAAGTTTTAGTTTTTTAA
>PVKA01006426.1:38514-83940 GCA_004027165.1 Ctenomys sociabilis
AAAAAAAAAAAAAAAAAAAAAAAAAAAAAAAAAAAAAAAAAAAAAAAAAAAAAAAAAAAAAAAAAAAAAAAAAAAAAAAAAAAAAAAAAAATTAAAGACCAAATTAGACAGTTTCTACAATTAAACAATAAAGCCAATACAACATACTGGAACTCATGGGACACAGTAAAAGCAGTGTTATAAGGGAAATTTATGGCAGTGAATTCCCATGTCAGAAACACAGCAACCTAAACAAACAACCTAATGTCAAACCTCAAGTTTCTAGAAAAAGAAGCGCAAGTCAAGCCTAAAGCTCATTTGAGGGAGGAAAATACAAAGGGCAGAGCAGAAATTAATGCAATGGAGGTTAAGAAAATAATACAAAGAATCAATGAATCAAAAAGTTAGTTCTTTGAAAGATTAAATAAGACTGACAAACCCTTAGCCAACCATATAAAAAAGACTCAATTCCATGCAATTAAGAATGAATAGCATAAAATCATAATTACTGCAGAAATCCAGAAAATCATCAATATCTACTTTAAGAGCCTGTATTCTAATGTGATGGAAAACACAGAAGAAATACACCCATTCCCTAGATACACAGGAATTAGAAAAGCTAAATTAAGATATAAAAAATGGCTCAGTGGAATAAGTGCTTCCCTGGCAAGCACAAGGGCCTGAGTTCAATCCCCGGTTCTGCCAAAAAAAAAAAAAAAAAAAAGTTACCAAAAATTCTAAACTAACCAGTATCAGGCAATGAAACAGAAGATATAATTCAAAACCTACCAGCAAAGAAAAGCCTAGGTCCTGATGGATTCATTGCTAAATGCTACAAGAAATTTAGAAAAGATTTAATGCTGCTACTTCTCAAACTCTTTAATGAAAGTGAAATGGAAGCAGTACTCTTAAGTGCATTCCTACAAACAAGCATTACCCTGATACCCAAACCAGGGAAGGACCCAGCCGAAACAAAAAACTACAGACCAATCTCTCTAATAAACAGGTTTGCAAAAATCTGCAACAAGATACTGACAAACACAATGCAGTGAATGATTAAGAAGATTATACACCGTAACTAAGTAAGAATCATCTCACAGAAGCAGGGATGATTCAACACACACACAGATCAAGAAATGTAGTATACCATATTAACAAAGCCAAGGATGAAAACCATACGATCATCTCAGTGGATGTAGAAAAAGCTCTTGACAAATTCCTATACCCATTTTGATAAAAACCCTACAGAAAGTGGGAATAGATAGTCTTTATTTCAATCTGATAAAAGCCTTCTCAGCACTGGGATTACAAGCACCTGGTCTCTGTGGCCAGTTTAGCACACCCATGGGCAGCTAAACTGGCATGTGGTGTGGAGGATGAAACCCTGGTCCCTGTTCTTACCTAAGCAGGCACTTAGTCCACTGAGCTATCTCACCAGCCCTCATTCAACCTAATTATGTCAAGGAGAAATTCCCAGAGTGGTGCTGGCATGTTCTTAACATTGATCTAGTAGTTCATAATCTTTGTAACACAAAGTGGACCTCAGGCTAGGAATCTTTGGCAAGCATTGGTAGCTAGCTAGAATTTTATAACATTACTTTGTTTTCATTGTATTTCTTTTTAACATACCTTCTACTTGTGGCAGCTGTTACTGATTTTCCATTTATAGTTATGATATAGTCAGGCCTATTGAGGTATAACTTACATGCAGTAGAATTCACTAAAAGCTTTCACTGAAATACACAGTAAATACTAACTATCCTAGTCAAGATAAAGAGCATTTCCATAAACCCAAGAAGTATCCTCCTGCCTCAGTAGATGGAGCTTCTTCTAACTCTCAGTTAACTACTGATATAGGTCCTATCCCTACAATTTTGCCTTTTCCAGAATATCATATAAATGGAAAAATACAGTAGTTTTGAAGTGATGACTTCGTATTCTGCTATACTACTGAATTTAGTTATTCAATCTGTGAGTTTTTGGTGGAGTTTTAGGGGCCTTCTACCTTCTTTTAAGGATAGAGTATCATGTCATCTACAAATAATGATAATTTAACTTCTTCCTTTCCTACCCTTATTCCTTTTATTTTTTTCTCTTATCTAATTGTTCTGACTAATGTTTCCAGAACTATATGGAGTAAGAGGGGATGAAAGTGGATATCCTTGTCTAGTTCCTGATTTTAGAGTGAGAGCTTTCAGTTTCTGTTTATTTTGCATGTTGTTGGTTTGTCACAGATGGCTTTTATCAGATTGAAATAAAGACTATCTATTCCCACTTTCTGTAGGCTAGCCTCAAATTCATGGTGATCCTCCTGCTTCAGCCTCCTGAATGCATGTGCCATCATGCCCAGCCATGTGATTCTATTTACATAATACCCTGAAGAAATTAAATCCACAGAGACAGAAACTGCTCAGTGGCTGCCAGAGAATTGAACTGGGGACACAGGTAGAAGGGCTAACTATACAAAGGAGACAATTTGAGACAATGAATAAGTTCTCTATCTTGATTATGGCAAACTACATACCTTAAAAAAGTGAATTTTATTTCCTATAAGCAAAATAAACAGGATATACTACCTATACCAAGAATATACCATTCAAAGGTATTCTTTCCTACCTTTCCTCAACTTTGATGGAGAGACGGTTGCAGAGATTGTGTACATACTGAGAATAACTTTCTGCCAGGGTCATATCATATGCAGTCAGGCAAATGTTTAAAACTCCATATTCATAATCTGTTCCCAAGTTAATTGGTCTCACTTGTACTTTTCCTCTCTTCTTCTTGGGCTGAAAACAAATGAAAAGAAAAAGAAATAGATTATGTACAAGAAATTCTAATCATACTATCTGGATATATTTTTAAAAATACATCTTTTTAATAAATTTGTTTACCATTTTTCTCTTCAAGTTACCCCTATTTATGAGTTGAAATTGTCTTGGGAAAGAATTAGAAGCATTCTCTTTTTGTGTGTGTATGAATGTAAAACATTTAATTTAAAAATATAATTAAATATACAATATATAAAATAGCTATTATAAATGCAACTTGTCACTCCTGAGCAACAGTGCTCACCTGGGGTCTGTGAACAGTCACTTTTTGTATTCATCCTGAGTGAAAGAGGGAATGACTGACGTACAAATGCAACGTATTATACACAATTTCTTACAAAAAAGTCACAAATTGGGTCAAAGTATTTTACAGAATTTACTACAAAACGCCATAAAAATTGCCTTCATTTAAGCTCTCTCTCCCCGTATTCAGCGGGCCAACTAGATGGCTTTGGGCATGATGATGACTCTCTTAGCGTGGGTGGCACACAGATGAGTATCTTCAAATAGGCCCACCAGTTATGCTTCATTAGCCTCTCAAAGGGCACCAATGGCTGCACTCTGAAACCTCAAGTCGGTTCTGAAATGCTGGGCAATCTCTCTTACCAACCTCTGGAAAGACAGTTTCCGAATGAGAAGCTCAGTCGATTTCTGGTAACGACAAATATCTCTAAGCGCCACGGTACCAGGCCTGTAGCGATGAAGTTTCTTCAGCACTCTGGTAGAGGGGGCGCTTTTCCTGGCAGCTTAGTGGCCAGCTGATTTCGGAGGGCTTTCCCACCAGTGGACTTGACGAGCAGTCTGCTTGGTTCAGGCCATTTTCTTTTACCCAACGCAGAAGTCTTAGGTCACTTTTCCAACTGCTGCGCTGGCCTTCAGGCAACAGCCGTAGTTGACAAAAACAAAAACAACTCCTCAACGAACGACCAAACTACTCTGTGCTTAGCAGCATTCTTAAACAATCTAGGTTGTGACATCAGTCAGTACAAGAGGAGAGAATATTGCTGGCATTAACAAGAACGTACGTTACAGTTTTCTGTGATTAACTTACATTTTTAAAAAGTCTTTATTGATATATGTTTGAAATATACACTGATTACATTCAGTTTGTGATCTATGAATATGTGTATCAATATTTGATCATTTTTGCTCCATCTCCTCATTCTCCAGATCCTCTTCCCATCTCTGTAGAATCTACCTCATTTCCTAACATATCTTTTTAGCTCTTTAAATTACTCACATCTTGAGTTTCTCACATTAGAGAAATTATATAATATTTAACCTCTGTATCTGATTTATTTCACTTAAAAGTTTATGGCCTCAAGATCCATCCATTTTCCTACAAATCATTTTTTTTTCCTACAAATCATTCAACTTTATGTTCTTTATGGCTACATAGTACTCCACTGTGAACATGTGCCACATTTTCTTTATCCACTCATGTGTTAGTGAACATAAAGGCCACATCCATGAGTTAGCTCTTGTGAGTTATGCAGCTAGAAATAAGGGTATGCATAGGTCACTGTACTGTGAGGACTTAAGCTACCTGGGAAGATACCCAGAAGAGGTACAGCAGGTCAGCCAGGGATATAGCTCAATGGCGTAAGTGCCTGCTGGCAAGTGCAAGGTCCCAGGTTCAAAAGGTATAGCAGGGTCAAATGGAATTTCTATGTTGTTTTTTGAGAATTTCTATTCTGATTTCCACAATGGTTGTACAAGTTTACATTTCCAACAACAATGTTTTTTTTTTTTTTCCCCCAAAAGATCTTGCCAGCATTTGTTGTTTTCTGAATCCTTAATTCTTACTAATTAGGTAGAATCTCAGTGTTAGGCCTTTAATGGCAAAAGATGCTAAACACTTTTATTTACTGGCTACTTGTTCTTCTGAGAAGTTCCTATTCACTTCAGTTGCCCATTTTTTTAACTGAATCTTTCATTTTGGGAGTTTAATTTTTTGGGTTCTTTATGTATTCTAGATATGAGTCCTCTGTCTCAGGAGTAACTGGCAAAACTTTTTTCCTGTCAGTTGTCTCTTCACTGTTAGTCTATCTGTTGCTATGTGGAAGCTTTTTTATTTGGTATGATTCCATTTGTTGGTTCTTGTATTATGTCTTGTGCCACTTGAGTCCTGTTCAGAAGTCCTTGGCTATGACTATGTCTTTAAGAGTTTTACTGATTGTTTTCTTTCAGTATATTCAGTTTTATTGTTGTTGTTTTAGACAGTATCTTTCTATGTAGTTCATGCTACCCTTGAACTCAGTTAATCTTTTGCCTCAGCCTTCTGAGTGCTGGGTTTATAGGCATGTACCACCACTCTGGCTCACATGTTTCTATTTTTATAAATCTATTTTTATTTTATTTTAGTAAAGAGTAAAAAATATGGATCTAGACTTATCTGTACATGGATAACCAGTTCTCCCAGCACCATTTGTGAAAAAGACTAAGTTTTTATCCCAGTATATATTATTGGCCCCCTTGTCAAAACTCAGATGGTGAAAGAGGCTTGGGCCATTAATTTTTTTTTAGACTGTCTCACCTCTCATCTCTAGTCCTCTGTTTCTTTTTATTTTTCTTTCTTTTCTCCTTTTCTTTTCCCTCCCCTCCTCTCAATTCTCCCCTTCCTTTGCTCTTTTTTTTTTTTTTTTTTTTTTTTTTTTTTTTTTTTGTCTTTTTGAGACAGGGTCTCACTATGCAGTTCAGGCTGGCCTTAAGCTCACTTTGTAGCTCAGGCTGGTCTCGAACTACAACAATCCTCCTGCCTCAGCCTCTCGAGTGTGCCACCACACCTGGCTTCTTCCTTTGCTCTTGATATTGTTTTTTTCATTTATGTATTTGGTACAGCTCAGACTCATGGTGATCCTATTTTCAGCCTCTCCTCCAGTGCTAGGATTACAGGCATACCATGATTCAATGGCCAGCTCAGTGCACCCCAGGGATGGGGCTGGCATGGCATAAGGGACCAGGGATTGAACTCTGGTCCCTGCACTTGCCAAAACAGGCACCTGATCCACTGAGCTATCTCGCTGGCCTTTCTTTCTTGATTTTAAGGCAAAGAATTATTTTATTTCCTTGGCCTGACAGCACTGACTTCATTATATAAGAACCTGAAGCTGACAGAATAAATACAGACTTCCTCCAACAGAAAGGATTCTTTTCATTAGCAGAGATTAATTAAAATGCCCCATTAAATATAATTTCTGCTCCCCATCCCACATCCCCTAAATGAAAAATAAAATTCTCATGAATTGCTAGAAGCTATCTTTCTAAATGTTTCTAATTTAGCAACTGCGTGGATGCAAACCAGAGGAGGGAAGCAGCTGTTTACTGCTTAGCATTTCTGCGTGAGACAGGGACAGCTGTGAGGGAGTGTTATGGTTTGTGTCTAATTGTCCTCCCAAAGCTTCATGCAGTCATGGGGTAGACTTCTAGAATTTGTGATTAACTCTTGTTGTTGTTGTTGTTGTTGTTTTTTTTTTGCAGAACCAGGGATTGAACTCAGGCCTTTGTGCTTGCCAGGGAAGCACTTACTCCACTGAGCCATCTCCCTGGCCCCTGTGATTAACTCTTGATCCACAGGGATTATGGGTATGAGTACTACACTCAGCCTGGGGTGGATAGCCTGAATGTAACTTAAGGGGACAAACTTGCTCTCTGTTGTCAGTGTTGCTGTTACGTCTCCATTTTGCTCTCTGCTCTTTGCCACCACCATGAAAGGTTGCTCTTTGTCATGTGCCACACTGCCTTGGAGCCAGCTGAGTGTGGACTGAAGTTTCTAGTAACTAAACTAAAAAACCTTTCCTTCCTTCATTTTGAGTGCCCAGTATTTGTTCCAGCAACGAGAGAACAGTAACTGAGATAGGGAGCAAGAATTCTGGATGCACAGGAAGTGTAGAAAGCCTACCTTACCTCATATCTGCCCTTTCCATACCCTGCACAAGGAAAATTCTAAGGTGCTGCTAAAGGACTGGCTTTAGCCTGCAAATGAAAGTACACAAGGCTTCTGAAATTCCAAGTTTAGAATAAGGAGCACCAGAAAAAGAAGAGATTAGATAGAGATGTCCAACACTTGATCCAGTTTAATGATATAAAAACTATTTATAATTAGAACCACCATTTGCTGAACCCCTATTTTGCAAAGGTAAGAGAGCTCTATCTAAATGTCTAATGACACATCTAGAGTAGCACCATGACATTTGTGTATGAGAATAGGACTAACAGGAGATTGAGAAAGTGGAAACATAGGAAGGACAAGGGCTACAACGCTTCAAATATATCAGGCATCTTTCAGTCACTAGGTATGGTCTACTACACTGTCCCTAAAGCATGTCTGTTCCCTTTTCTACCTGTGTTATAAAAATGCCAAAACTAATTTCTTGACCAAAGAGACAGGAATTACTGCTAGGTTATATATTTGTTTTGTTTGTTTTCTTCAAGCAAAAAGCAGTGGCAAAGTTTACTTGAAAAAGTCAAAGTGAAGAGTAAGGGAGAAACTGGCTTTGCAGAGAACTCAGGGCTGAGTAAAAGGATAAAGCAAAATAAAAGTATACCCTGGAGGAAACAGGGCAGGCTAACCTGAGGAAAACCATGATAATCTACTGCTTACCTACATTCATGCCTGGACTTAACTTGTCTACCTCCTGATCCTATGAAATCACACTTTAATCCTTGGCAATACTAAAAAATTATAATATTATCCCCATTCCTCTTAAAACCAATCCAGCAGCCTCTGTTTCTGACCAAGGAAGCAGGATAAAATATATGGTGACAGTGTATGCAGTGTTTCCAAAGTAATTTCCTGTCTTTTCCAGTGACAGTCCTTCCTCTCTAACTCTAAGTCTCACTTGCTCCTCTCTCCAGGTGCTCCCATCTCCTGGGCCTCTACCAGTCACTTTCCATAGACACTCTCATCATTGCAGCCATGTACAGAAAACAGTCCTCCTCATGGTTGTCCTCACATGGCCGGCCCATACAGCACTAATGGCACAGACAGTGTTGTTGCCAAAAAGTAAGGGGTCTTCTGGTCTACTTAATCTGGTTCTTTCAGATTAAGAAATGAAACTGGCCAATTATGAGATCAGAAGGCAATAGATATTTCCTCTTGGATTAGGCACCCTGGCTTGAGAAGCCATCTCTATGAGAAGCTGCTGTATCAGTCACTCGCATCTTTCATCTTCATGCATTTATTTATCCATCTATGTATTTATTTTTGAGACAGGGTCTCACTAAATAGATCAGGCTGGTTTTGAACATGCAGCAATTCTGTTGTAGCCTCTCAAATACTGGAAGTGCAAGAATACACCCCCATGCCCAGGGTGTGTGTGTGTGTGTGTGTGTGTGTGTGTGTGTGTGTATGTGTGTGTTAAAAGAGAATAAAAGAAATAATGATACAGAATTTTAAAAAACAAGATGACAGGAATTAACAATGGTTGATATACTTTGTATTGCTGTCTTCAAAGCAGTTATTCAGGTCACCAGATATAAGCATATAAAATTGGTCAATAAAATTAAGCATTAACTGTTCCTTTCAATAAACCAATAGAAACTATAGTACAATTGTCTTAGCTATTTATGTATATATTTCCCCCTTCTTTCTTTCTTTTCTCCTTTCCCTCATCCCAGTTGTTCTTTCTTTTTGAGCACTTTCTTTCCCTTTCACAATATCTAATTTAAAGACAGCAAATGTAGCCCTGCATATATCACTCTTACACAAACAGGTTCAATTTGGTGCACATCTCAACTTATGCATTGTTTTTGTTTCTCATTTTGTAAACTGATGGAGTTATGGTAGACTAAAAGATTCTGTTTTTTCTTTTTCCACTTCTGAAGAGTAAACTCAGGGCCTTGCACCTGCTAAGTAAGTGGTCTACCACCAAGCTATACTCCCAGCCTACATTAAACAATTTTTCCTGGCATGGTGGCACACACCTGCAATCCCAGCACTTGGGAAGCTGAGACAGAAGGATCACTGTAAGTTCAAAACCAGCCTGGACTACAAAGTGAACTCAAGATCAACCTGAACTACACAGTAAAATCCTGTCCAAAAAAAAAAAAAATTCTTACTCTAGAATCCATAGATAAATTTCAAAAATATATTTGCAAACTTATTTTTATTTCTGTATGCAAAATTATACATGCACATTTTTCTAAGGAGAGAATACTTAGAATGTCAAAGAAAATCAGGACAGGCTGGCTAAATAGCTTAGCAGATTAAAGCATCTGCAGGCAGGCACAGGGGCCCCAGGTTAAATCCCCAGGCCTGCCATGCTGGTCCCACCCCAGGGGCTCGTGGAGACAGTGATTGAGACTGGGTGTAATGGTGCGCACCTATACTCCCAGTACTTGGGAGGATGTAAATAGGAGAATCACTATGAGTCTGATCTAGTAGAGAGACCCTGAACACCCTGTAGACCATTCCCTAAAAATACAGAAAAAAAGAAAGAAAGAAAGAAAGAAAACTCAAGCTAATTACTGAATATGTCTGGGGCAAAAACTGCCTGACTAACTTCCATGGCATGGATCTCACCCATGACAAAATGTGTTCCATGGTCAAAAAAAGGTAGATCATAATCGAAGCTCATGTTGATGTCAAGACTACTGATGGTTATTTGCTTCGACTGTTCTGTGTTGATTTTACTAAAAAATGTAACAATCAGATATGGCAGACCTCTTATGCTCAGCACCAATAGGTCTGCCAGATCTGGAAGAAGATGATGGAAATCATGACCTGAGAGGTGCAGACAAATGTCTTGAAGGAAGTGGCCAATAAACTGATTCTAGACAGTGTTGGGAAAGACAGAGAAAAGGCTTGCCAATCTATCTCCCCTCTTAATTATGCCTTCATCAGAAAAGTAAAACTGCTGAAGAAGCCTAAGTTTGAATTGGGAAAATTCATGGAGCTTCATGGTGAAGGTAGTAGCTCTGGAAAGGCTATTAGAGATGAGACTGGAACTAAAGTTGAATGAGCTGATGGATATGAACCACCAGTTTGAATCTGTTTAAGATTCAGATTTTTAATAGTGATAAAGTCTTATTTGTTAAAAAAGAAAAAAGAGATGAACTTGTTAAATAAATTACAAGGATAGAAGAAGAAATAGAAACTTCTTTCATGTACTGATATGTAAAGATCTTCAAAATAAATGATAAAAGCAAACTGTAAACTAGCATATTCAAAATATTACTGAACATGTAGCATAGATGGAAGGGAACAGATGTTATATATGTATTTAATTACATATATACTTATCTTCTTACATATCCACAAACTATCTCTGGAAGATGCACATATTAATATTGGCTGCCTGTGAGGGAGTTGGGTGGCTAGCACATGGTATCTGAAAGGAGTCTTTTAAACCGTTTTTCTCCTACATTTAAATTTTTGGGCTTTTGCACTGTACTACATTCCTGGCCTTTTGTTTTTTATTTTGAATCACTTCTTGGCCTTTTGGCTAAGATAAAATGTATTTTTTGAGACTGGGTCTTAATAAATTGTTATACTGCGTAAGTTTGATAGCAACTTAAAATCCTCCTTCTTCAGGCTCCTAGAGTGCTGGAATTATAGGTATAGGTATGAGTACTACACTCAGCCTGGGGTGGATAGCCTGAATGTATCCACCATACCTAGTTTGTGACTCTTTCTTTCTTTCAAAATTTCTTTCTCTTTTATTCAAACACTGAGTAAACATTCACTTTTACTATTACGTGATTTTGTTTTGTTGGTACCAATAGTTGAACTCACAACCTCATGCCAGGCAGGCACTATGCTGCTGGGCTATATCCCTAGCCCTATGTATATTTTCATACTACTCATACCTAGAATGTGCTTAACAGAGAAAATACATGATGAATCACTATTTTAGAATTTCAGAACAAGAAGGGATTTAGGGATGATTTTGTGCTGATCTTTGTATGGGAGAAATATAAAGCCCAGCAAGACTGATATCTTCCAGAGTCACACAGCCAGGTGGGACAAATTCAAGGCCTCTTGAAAGACAGGATTTGCCAGCCATGGTGGTACACACCTACAATTCTGGTACTCAAGGCTGACCAGGAGGATGATGGACTCAAGTTCAAGGCCACCCTGGCTACTACACCCTGTAGTTCAGGGATGGCCTGAACTACATAGCAAAACCCTATCCCAAATAACAAAATGAATGAATGAATAAATGAATTTTCCACTGTAGCCTCTGTGTAACTAAAGTTTTAAACAGGTGTGGGCACCTAGGATACTAGACCTTGCTGTGAGTGAAAGGCCAACTTTAGTGACTAACCAGGAAGGTGCAGAGGCCTTGTTCAGAGCCCACCATAACCTTGTCAATATGTTTAGCAAGGAAAACTCATATGATAGTCAGTACTGCAGTCAGCACTGTGAAGAATACTAATGTCCAAATGGAATGGGGTGCAGCTAAAATTTTCCAGCAGAGTGGGGAGGAGGCTCTCTGAAGCCTGGAAGAGGCTTTCTTAGCCAAGAAAAATGCCAGGGCTCTTCAAAGGTACACCCTGAGGTGAACAAAAAAAGAAAGCTGATTCCAGTATTCCTCTTGGCATCTAATTTACTTTTCCAAGTTGGCCTAGATCTGCCCAGACAGATCCAAATCATCAGGAGCCCTGTAAACATATATTCAGTTCTTAGCTTAACGGCATATAATACCAGGTACCTGGTGTTGTAATTTCACCTGTATAAGTGCTCACATCCATCCTGTTTTATTCTTATTGACTAAGTTCACATTTCCATGAGTGCTATAGGGAGGTATTAAAGATATGTGTCCAAGGAATGCACATGAACAAAGCTGTGTTTTAGAAGCCCACTTTGACTACACCTGAAAGCCAGGCAGAGGGTTCCATAATTTGTAGCCCTTCTGTGCCTCTGGTTGCTCCAATGTCACAGACGCCATCTTGAATGTACTAGATCAGAATTGCCCTTAGCTTAGAATATTAGAAGTCACAAGATGTTCTCAACTAACAGATGTGGGCTTTACCACATTGGCCAAGAATTGCCATGAGCTTGAAAAGATGGACCTGGAAGAATGTATTCAGATAACTGATAGCACATTAATCCAACTTTCTATACACTGTCCTTCACTTCATGTAATAAGTTTGTCCTACTGCAAGCTCATCACAGATAATGGCATCTGCCACCTGGGGAACAAGGCCTGTGTGCACAATCAATCAGCTGGAGGTGACTGACCTGGACAACTGCCCCCTCATCACACATATATCCCCAGAGCACCCAAAGAGCTGCCACAGCCTAGGGCAGATTAAGCTCTATGAATGCCAGGAGATCACTTGGGCAGGAATCAAGAGATTCAGGACCCACTTATCTAACATTGAAGTCCACACATACTTTGCACCTGTCACTCTACCCCTGTCAGTTGGGGGCAGCACACAGCACTTTTGCAAATGCTGCATCAACCTATGACACTGGAGGGCTCAGGCATTGGTGAACTGAGTACTTAAGAACTTAGAGTTATCTGGCATCTCTAGCAGAAGTGACCCCAGTGTTCTGGGCAAGGTTTAAAGAGCGAGGCAGTGTCCAGGTCACCAGAGCCACATATACATATGCATCTATAATTTATGCCACCTATTCCAGCTCTGTGGCCATGGGACTAAAGCTTGTGCTGCCTTACCAAGTAGATTGATAAAAACTATTCCTGTCAGATGCAACCAGAACATCATGGGCCAACATGAAGGGAAGGCACTCCAGCAAACCCAGCTGTGTTACTGCTGTGATGGTTTCTTTATTTTGTTAAGGGTTTCTTTGAGGATTTTCGAATAGCAGCTACAGTCATCCAGGGTCAAGGAAAGCACAGAAAAATGATACATGATGTATCTAGTGAGCAGAAAGAAATTTCTTTGCATTCTAGATATGGTAGCCATCATCATGAAATGACTACGCAGCTTCTGTGCTTCCTGTTTCCATGCCAAAAGGCTGAGCATGCTCTCAAAGAAGGTTGTCCATTCCTCTTGTGTTTTAGTACTTAACCCAGGGGTTTTAAGAGGCATTATAATCTCTGACTTGAAATTATTAAAAAGCTACTGTGATAAAATCAGCATGGTATTGGAAAGAAAACAGACCTGAGGATTCAATGGAATAGATTAGAAGATGCAGAACCAACTATAAACACACTCAATCACCTTATCTTTGACAAAGGGGCTAAATCTGTTCACTGGAAGAAAGATGGCCTCTTTAATAAATGGGGCTGGAAAAACTGGCTTTCCACATGCTAAAGACTAAAATTAGACCCATGTCTATCACTATTCACTAAAGTCCAAATGGAGCCAAAATTTACATATTAAAACAGAAACATTAAATCTACTGGAGGAGAAAGTAGATGGAAATCTTGTAGATAGAGGGTTCATGAACAAAGAAATCAAGCCACACAGGAAATACTTCTAAGAATCAACAACTTTTTGAAAAGTTTCTGCACATAAAAAGAAATCACCAAGAGAATGAAAAGAAAACCCACAAACTGAGAAAAAATTTTAGCCAACTGTAACTTAACGAACTTCTACATACAACCTATAAAAAATTAAAAAAAAAAAATCAGGCTCCCAAAATTCAAAGATCCAATTAAAAAAAAAGGGCATCTGGGATGAATATATGCTTCTCAGGCTGGGGAGAAAGCTCAGTGGCAGGGCGTCTGCCGGGCAAGCACAAAATCCTGAGTTCAACTGTGATACAAAAAAAAAAAAAACCACTTCTCAGATGAAGAAATACAAATGACAAATAAATACATGAAAAAATATACAACACCATTGGTCATTCAAGAAATGCAAATTAGGGCCAGGGAAATAGCTCAGCAGTCTAAGTGCCTGCCTAGCAATTGCAAGGACCCAAGTTTGATCCCCAGTACCACCTGCCAAGCAGGCTCCAC
Source organism: Ctenomys sociabilis (assembly GCA_004027165.1). Classification (NCBI taxonomy): domain Eukaryota; kingdom Metazoa; phylum Chordata; class Mammalia; order Rodentia; family Ctenomyidae; genus Ctenomys; species Ctenomys sociabilis. Next base: position 52,193 of record PVKA01006426.1, read on the forward strand.
CCTGGGCAAGCCACCAAAACTGGGTGTGGTGGTGCCTGCCTGTAATCCCAGCCCTGGGCAGGCTGAAACAGAAAGATCCCTAGAGTCCAAACTGGTGCAAGACCCAATACCAAATACATAAAAAAAGAAAAGAAAAAAGTGCAAATTAAAACAACACTGAGGCGGCCTGGCAGTATAGCTCAGCAGTATAGCTTGCTTAGGTAAGGCAGTGACCAGGGTTCGATCCCTGGTTCCCCATGCCGCGCTGGCCCCACATGCGGGTGCGCCAGGGGGTGCGCCAAGTGCGCCAGGGGGTGCGCCAGGCCCGCCTGCAGCCCGGGCGTGGGTGACGCGTGCCTGTAATCCCAGCACACGGGAGGCAAAAAGCAGAAAGATCACTATGATTCTGGGCTTCATGTGTAGTGAGACCCTGCACCAAAAAAAAAAAAAAAAAACACTGAGATTCCATTTTATTCCAAAAACATACCATATGTGTACTCATGTTTATAACAGCACAATTTGTTACAATTAAACCTTGGAAACAACCCAAATGCCTATCAACTGAGGACTACATAAAAAAAGATGTGGCATTTTTACACAATAAAGTATTATTCAGCTATTAAAAAAAAAAAAAAAAACCTCAAGGGTTTTATAGGTAAATAGATGCAACTACAGACCATACTTATAAATGAAATAAATCAGACCTGCATGTGTAAACATCATATTGACTTCTTAGTACCAGAACTTGAAAGAGTAAATAAAATCTGAAAGGTACAATAGATGCTATGAAAGAGAACGAATCTGTTCAAAAGGAAGGAACAACTGGGATGAGAACAGGGACAAAAGAAAGAAGAGCAAATTACATATTTATGTACATATACAGGATAGCTGGGATAATTGTACTGATTATTTCTGCTTGTCTATTGAAAGGAGCAGTCAATGCTTAAATCTTCTGATTTTTAATTTCTTTTTTTTTTTTGTCTTTTTTGAGACAGGGTCTCACTATGCAATTCAGGCTGGCCTTAAATTCACTTTGTAGCTTAGGCTGGTCTCGAACTCACAACAATCCTCCTGCATCAGCCTCCTGAGTGCTGGGATTACAGGCATGCGCCACCACGCCCATCTAGATTTTTAATTTCTTTTAACTTTTTTTTCATTACCAATTTTACATGTTTATGTTTAGTAATCTAAACAACTAATTTGAATACAACATTATGCAATATAACAATCATTGTTGAATTCCTATATTTTGTTTAGTGAAATTCTATATGGTTTATTTTTATTTATTTATTTTTACTATTTTTTATTTTCTTTAAAAAAAGAAAAATGAGTTAAGTTAGAATCAGAGCCTTTTACAGCTGAAAGGAGTCTTAGAGATAACCTTGTCTCTCCTTCCTAATCTTACACATGGGAAAAGTTGAGACACAAAGGGGAAATGACTTGTCTAAGGTTCCAACAGTACAGAAATGGTAACACAATCACTCGACATCCAGCCTAGACTAGACACTGTCTATGAACCCAAATGCTGGCCCTCTCCTCTTACATGGGAGGATCAGCTTATCACTATAGGTGGTGCTCTTGAGTGTAGAAAAATTCAGAAGGAATTGTATCATCCCAATTCTCAAACAAAAGATGACATACTTGTAGTGTATCCAGTCTCCAGAAGTTTTTTTTTTTTTTTTTTTTTTCAGAACCAGGGGTTGAACTCAGACCCTTGTGCTTACCAGGGAAGCGCTTATTCTACTGAGCTATCTCCCTGGCCCCTCCAGAAGTTCTAATGATGAAAATAACACATTGTATAACTGGGAACTTGCTCACCAGTGAATCAGTGATTAAACGAGTTATAAGAAATAGAGTTCCACTGAGTTATAAGTAAATTTGAGGGAGGGCCGGCAAGATAACTCAGTGGACTAAGTGCCTGCTTAGGCAAGCACAGAGGCCAGGGTTTGATCCCTGGCAGCACACGCTGCACATGCTCTGCCCCTGGGCACGCTGAGCTGGCAACCAAGTCCAGGAATGGTGGCACACAACATAATCCTAGCTCTGGGGAGGCTGAAAACAGAAGGATCACTACCGAGTCCAAGCTGCGGAGTGTGTGCACACACACACACACACAAAATATAGATTTGGGAGAAAACATGAGTGTTGGTCTAAAATAATCTTCGTAAGCTAATCTCACAATTCATGTTTAGCCCTAAAGTCATTAAACTAGCAAAACTGATCTTTTTGTTCCCAGGAATCTAGGAACATAAAGGGGTTCGTTTTTTTTTTTTTTTGGAGACAGGGTCTCACTCTGCAGTTCAGGCTGGCCTTCAGCTCACTTTGTAGCTCAGGCTGGTCTCAAACTCACAACAATCCTCCTGCCTCAGCCTCCCAGGTACTGGGATTACAGGCCTGCGCCACCACGCCTGGCTCCATAAAGGGGTTCTACGTGGTGAATTTTCTGGAAATGATTCCAGTCTCCTCAATGACTTGTGGCCATGAGTGCTGACCTACATATTGGTGCTACAATAAAATAAATAAGTGTCAGAAATGTCAGATAACTCCTCTTAATCAATAGTAAAAATAATATAAATTTTCTAAGAGAAAAAGGAAATCCCAGGGGCTGTTCTATAAAAAGGAAGGAAACTACATGACTTACAAGAGATACACTTTACTCTCTTGCCCCACAGCTTGAAAATGAGAACATAACTACAAACTGATAATCCTTCTATGTTTCTCTGATTATTGAGCTCTTATCACCCCAAGACTGGATGCTGGACAACAGCTAAGGGCAAGTGCAGTAGCTGGGTCTTGGAGAAATGACCTGTACAATATGGATGTGAATAGTTATTATTATTTTTATTTTGATCAAATATAAATCCCTACAAGAAACCTGAAGCCTTTAAAATCTAACTGGATGATGGTGGGTCTTTGAGGGAATAATGATATACATACAGTGATACAACAGGTCCAGAGATGTGCTCTGATATGTGCTCCCTCAGTGACACAAACAAAGCTGTGCCTTACAGGCTGAGCACCATAGAGAAAAAAAAGGTATCATCTCATATAGAAGAAGGAGTATGTGCAAAGACAGAGGTAGTAGAGAGCGCGGAGGCATGAGAAAACGTGCCCGAGACACAAAGCGCAAAAGGAGAAATCACTGAGAAGGGCAGGCCTATCATGTTAATGCTTTTTTTTTTTTTTTTTTTTTTTGTGGTCCTGGGGTTTGAACTCAGGACCTTGTGCTTGTAAGGCAAGAGTTTATTCTACTGAGCTATCTCCCCGGCCCTCCTATGATGTAAAAGACTTGGAATACCATGTCCTCAAGAAGCTTCCAATTTGTTTTTTTTCAATACTGAAGACAACTTAAGATCTTGCACATGATAGGCAAGCACTCTACCACTAATGAGCCTTTTTAAAAAATTTTATTTTACTTTGAGATAGAATCTTGTTGAGGTGTTCAGGCTGGCCTCAAATTGTGATGCTCCTGATTAAGCCTTACAAGTAGCTAGGATTACAGGTATATGTCACCAGATCTGACAAAGCTTTGTTTTCATCTTATTACCTCCTTGGGAAAATATCAAGCATAAGAACGCAGGATAGAGGGATAAGAACCAATTTAGATGTACAAACCAGGCCATGCAAGAAAGGGGTAAAACTAGTACTGACAAGGAAAGCTGATATGAAATAGATGATTCCCTTTTCAGAAGTTATAAGACTGACAGGATTTTTTAAAGGAGAAAAGGGATTATACCATCAAAAATGAAATAAGGGCTAGATACATTGTGTATAAGAATTAACTTTGTCTCAAGTACATTGAACTCAAAGTTGGGAAATGAAGAGAAGGAAAGAAGTAGAAATTGCTTACTGTTTTTTGTTGGCTCTAAGCTTAGGACAGAAAGGAAGCCATACTTGATTCCTTTTAGTTTATCCAGTCTAGTCCTCGCCCAGGGTGAAAGTGGGGTGTTTACAAATGACAGACATTTTGGACAAAGCCTCTGTAAACTGTAAAATGAAATCATTCCATGCAGGAAACAAGCCTGGAGCAGATTCCATCACTATCCAGCACAACTGTGCTGAGCTCCTGGGACAGTGCATGGCATCAGAGAAAAGCCTACAACACTGACAAAAGGGAGCACAACTCTCTTCTAGCAACCAAGGTCACCTGGAGCCAGCTGTTTGCAAACAATGGGATGTGTTTTCCAGCACTGACTTTCAAAACCTCAGGGCAGTTCTAATAATTATGTTTCAGTTTAGCTTGATCAATATTTACTGTCCTTTGCTTGATGCCAGACCCAATACTGAACACTGAGGATAGATACAGAGAACAATGTGATATGGTCTCTATCCTTAGGTATCTCATAACTGAGAAGGGGAGACAAAGCATCAAAACAGATCCTTCAACCTAGACAGTGAGTGTGCTAAGACAAAGGAAACTTCAAGAAATACTGGCAGCTAACAGTAGGACAAATAATCCAGTGCAGGAAATCCAAGGTTTCTCAGGGAATTTTAAAGGTTAAGAAGGAATCTTCTAGGGCCAGGGAGATGACTCAGTGAAATAAGCGCTTCCCTAGCAAGCACAAGGGTCTGAGTTCAATCCCCAGTTTTACCAAAAAAAAAAAAAAAAAAAAGAAGGAATCTCCTAGGTAAAGAAGGGGAAAAGGTCTTTTAAATAGGCAGAACAACGTGTGAGAGGCCTGGAAACAATGGAGCAATGTGGATGAAAGAGGTTCAAATAGAATTAAGTTATAGTCTATGAGATAGGAAAAGATGCTGGAGAAAAAGATGTGAACAGATAGTATTATGCTTCCTTTCATACCAAGCTAAGGAGCAGGTTAGAGCTCAGAGCATGACATAAGATGAACATTATCTTACAAGGAGGGACCCAAGAAGAGATAGATACATACATATAGATATGGGGTTTTTTTTGTTTTTTTTTTCTTGTGTGTGTGTGTGTGCATGTGTGTGTGTTTGAGACAGAGTATTGCTATGCTACCATGCCTGGCTGATATGTGTTTTTTTTTTGTTGTTGTTGAGTTGCTAATTGGCCCAATTGAGCTTGAATTTGCCTGTCTCTGCTTCCCATAGTTCTAAAATTATGTGTATATATCACCATCCCTGGCTTTCCAAGAAATAAAAACAAAACAAACAAAAAACTTCACCCAAAGAAAACTAATTTTCTTCCTTTTTTTTGCAGTACTGGGAAATGAACTCAGGACCCTGTGCTTGCCAGGCAAGTGCTTATTCTACTGAGCAATTTCTCCCCAGCCTCCTAAAATTTAATTTTTCTTTCCCACTAATTTATGCGGGAATTTTAGATGGAGTAATATCTTAAAAATAACACAACTCGCTCTAAAATGTCACAGCTCTATACTACAAAGCCACTGTGATAAAATCAACATGGTATTGGCAACGAAATAGACCTGAGGATCAATGGAATAGATTAGAAGATGCAAAGGCCTCTGCGAACACACTCAGCCACCTGAACTTCGACAAAGGAGCCAAACATGCTTACTGGAAGAAAGACAGCCTCTTTAACAAATGGTGTTGGAAAAACTGGTTCTCTACATGCTGAAAACTAAAACTTGACCCAGGTCTATCACCATGCACTAAGCTAAAGTCAAAATGGATTAAAGATCTAAACATTAAAACAGAAACACTCAATCTCCTGGAAGAGAAAGTAGGAGGAACTCTTGAAGACATAGGGGTAGGCCAAGAATTCATGAAGAGATATGTATTCGCACAGGAAACACTTGAAAGAATTAACAAGTGGGATCAACTCTTACGGAAGTTTCTGCACGTCAAAAGAAATTGTCAACAAAGTAAAAAGACAACCCACAAATTTCGAAAAAATCTTAACTAATAAGCGCTCAGACAAAGGTCTGCTCTCTAGAATTTATAAAGAGCTAAGATATATTAGGGCCCTCAAATTGAAAGACCCAATCCAGAAATGGGCATCTGAGATGAATACATATTTCTCAGAGGATGAAATTAAAGAAGCAAATAAATATATGAAAAAATGCTCCACATCACTAGTCATCTGTGAAATGCAAGTTAAAACAACACTGAGATACCATCTCACTCCAGAAAGAATGGCTATCATAAAAAAATCAACCAACAACAAATATTGGAGATGATGTGGGGAAAAAGGAACACTTCTACACTGCTAGTGGGAATGTAGACCGGTGCAACCATTGTGGAGATCAGTGTGGAGACTCCTCACAAATTAAGAGAATGTAGCTGTATACTTATTTGTTTTTAAAGCTGAATTATATTACAGTTTCAATAATTAATACTTTCTACATTATTATCTTCCTAGTGGTTGTCCATAGTACAAGAAGCTGACAGAATATCTAATGTAAACACTATTAGTGCAAATCTTTCTTCTCATAGAATTATGCAGAAGTACTGCATATTTATCCTAACTGTACTGTTTATACAAACAGAATGGTTCTTCCTTTGTGTCTCCTTTTTTTTGTTTAGTCCTGTCAAAAATGGGTATTCTATAGTCATTCAAGCACCTAGTCATATAGGTGCTTGAATTCAGTGAAACAATCCAACACAGTCCAGCAGTCAACAATAACAGTGGGTTATCCAAAGAAGTTGTTGACTAGAGCCATTTACAGTTCAGTTTATTATTATGGCCTTATTTTATATACCTCATTTTGATACTTTTCTGCTGGATGGTTAAGACCGAGATAAAGCAAGACCTATATAACAAAAAATGTAACTTTTGTATCTGATGAGGTCAGTCAAGTCACCTCAGGATTTATCCTGAAACCCTGTACCTCATTCTGTAGATCCTTGTCAGTGTCAGCCATGTGGATGAGTTACAGCCATTGCTTGACCAGTCTGCTCTCTGTGAAAGCCTGAGAGAAAGTTTTCTCTCTATGTGACTCTCCTTAGGCACAATATAGATCATCAATCACATTCCTCTGTGGCCCCATAATCTCCTTGATCAGAAAATCTGGGGCACAACTGAGTTCCATGATGTTACAGTACAGGTTCTCCTATGTCCTGAGTCCTCACTGACCTTGAAAAGCTAGGGCCAAACTGTTGGCTGACCTTGCAGCCCTTCCATTTCTCCAATTTTTGATCTGTGAATTTAGGTTATTAACCATCCAGAAGAGAAGCTGATTATTACCCAGCAACATATGCAGTTCAGTTTACCCTAACTATCTGACTAAATTCTTTTTAGTTGTTGTTATACATTACTATTTGTATTTCCTCCTTTGACTTCTTATACTAAGGAGACTATATGATATTTACACATGTGTGTCTGGTTTATTTCACTTATGAGTGTATGTTCAAGTGGCTTCCACTTCAATATAAATACTTCAAGTTTATCATTCTTTATAGCTGAATAATATTCCATTGTATAGAAATGCCACATCTTTTTTTTTTTTTTTTTGTCTTTTTGAGACAGGGTCTCACTATGCAGTTCAGTCTGGCCTTAAGCTCACTTTGTAGCTCAGGCTGGTCTCGAACTCACAACAATCCTCCTGCCTCAGCCTCCCAAGTGCTGGGATTACAGGCATGTACCACCATGCCCGGCTAAATGCCACATCTTTTTAACCATTCTTCATGTGACGGGCATCTTGGTTGTTTTCCAGATTTTGCTATCACAAATTGTGCTGCTATAAACATAGGTACACATGTATCACTATGATATGATGTTTTCAGTTCCTCCGGGAAAATTTCCAGTACGGGATGGCCAGTTTGAATGGGATTTCCAACCCTACTTTTGTGAATTGCGTAGTGAGACCCTATCTCAAAAAGACCAAAAAAAAAAAAAAAAAAAAAAAAAAAAAAAAAAAAAAAAAAAAAAAAAAAAAAAAAAAAAAAAAAAAAAAAAAAAGAATGACACAATCAAGACTCAAAACTAGGTCTTTTGAGTTTCAGGCCAATGTTGTGTTCACTTACCATAAATTCCTTTGCACACACAGATAAATTTAATGACCACAGAAGCAATCATGCAAGTAGGTCAGAGAAATAGGTAAAATAATTGCATAATGCTTAGAACTAACTTCCAGTTATCAATGATAATTGTTCAAGAAGCACATGAAGAATTTAAATCTGTAAATAATATAAAAATCAGCTATTTGGTTGAAAATATCAATCCACCTGTATTTGCCACACATCAATCATTTAACCAACATGTATTTTCTAACATCTCTACTCTGAGGTCCACACTAAAGTAAGTATCAACAAGATTTTTTTTCTAATTATCAAAAATAACAAAGTCAGGGGCTAAGGAGATAGCTCAACAGCATAAGCTCCTGCTAGGTAAATGCAAGGTCCCAAGTTCGATCCTTGGTACCGCAAAAAAAGAATAAATAAATAATAACAAAGTTAAACCACTTGCTTTTTATTTTGATAATCTGGCCTAGGGACAAAATTGGAAGTTATTAGAAACATGTCCAGTCTGTATAACCCCAAACTAAATACCAACATAGACTGAGGGTCAACTTCCTATCTTTTCTGTCTCCAATATTACCCAGCCTATGCCCAGATGATCTTCAAGTCTTTGCAAAAACTTTACACTATACTTTTCTAAGGCAGTCCCCTGCTCCTTACCTCTTGAGGCATAATTAGGTGCTTGTATCTTCCAATACCATGAGTGGGCTTTGTCTTATACTGCCGACTGGTACTCAGTAGAACGCCACCTAAAAGAGAAAGTAAAACAAACCTCTTTCTAAGCTCCTCAAGGAACAGATAAAGTATTATGGTTTGTGTTTAGATGTCCCCTCAAAGCCTCATGCAGTCATGGGGTTGGCTTCTAGAGTTTATGATTGATTCATAGTCCAATGCTGGGATTATAAGTGTGAGTTTTACATACACCCTGGGATAGGCAGCCTGCATACAATATAAGGGAGGGAAAGAGCCTTTTATTGCTCCTTCATTTTTGCTCTTGTTGCTTTTGCTGTTTTCTGCTGCCATGAGCTGCTGCTACCCTGTGCCACACAACCCTGCCTTGGAGCCAGCTGGTTATGGACTTAAACCTCCACAAACTATGAGCTAAATAAATCCTGCACATTAAAGTTGGGCATCAAGTATTTTGTCTCAACAGTGAGACAGACACAAAGTAAGGAGACAATTCTTCACTACTGAACTGGGAACATTTGGGGCTAGCAGGCCTCTTGTGGTTGAAACAACCAGTTATTTCTTGGTCCAGGACAGATGCTCAGTTTTCCCTCCTTTTCTCTGTTAACTCCTGGAATATATCCAATCCCCACAATCCACATTTCCTTGAAACATCCTTTTCTGCAAAAGCCATGGTAAAGAAGGGGACAAAAATATATTCTTGGCCGGGGAGATGGATCAGTAGAATAAGTACTTGCCTGGCAAGTGCAAGGGCCTGAGTTCAATCCCAGCTTCTGCCAAAAAAAATTTAAAAACTTTGCAGAAAAATATATTCTTATGGGGCTCTCCTCTCTTATTCTTCAATAAGCAATAATTCTTTTTAAATTTTTCAATGGGGATTATATAGAGAAAAAAACAAGCAGCAAAAAATAACCTGTAAAAAATCACTTCACAGAATTCTACTAAGTTTTAAAAATCATTTAGCACTAGGGATGCAGCTCTGCAATAGGCTGCTCACCTAACATATACTTACACCCAGTGGTACTGGTTTGATTCCCAGTACCACAAAAACAAACAATCTTCTAATATGATTTATTCATGTTGATATGGAAAAATATCCAGCATATTATTAAGTGAACAAAACAAAAAAAAACACTTCAGTACACAACTACAGGAGCTCAGGAGATAGCTCAGCACATGAGTGTCTGCTTGGCAAGTGCAAAGTCCTGAGTTCAATCCCCAATGCCCCCCCCCACACAAAAGAATATATATATTCTGGTGTGTGTATATATGCTGTTATTAAGTAAAAAAGATCTCAATAACATACACTGAGGTAGATCCAGAGAGGTGACACTCAAATCCCTCTTCAAATAAAAACTTGTTGCCTATAGCCTATATCTTACTTTCATATATATATATATATATATATATATATATATATATATATATATATATATATATATTCTCTTTCTCTTTTAATCATCATTAATATTATTTTTTACAAATAAGTAAGAAAGAATTGCTTAAAAAATATGATAAGGGCTGGGGAGATAGCTCAGCGGTACAAGTGCCTGCCTGGCAAGTGCAAGGTCTTGAGTTTGATCCCTAGTACAAAAAGAAAAAAAAAATTGGTGACCCCCCCAAAATCTAGTGACATGACCAAGTAGTAACCCAGCAAGTAAGAGGTAGAACTATCATTTATTATTTATTTATTTATTTATTTATTTATTTATTTATTTTTTTTTTTGTCTTTTTGAGACAGGGTCTCACTATGCAGTTCAGGCTGGCCTTAAGCTCACTTTGTAGCTCAGGCTGGTCTCGAACTCACAACAATCCTCCTGCCTCAGCCTCCCGAGTGCTGGGATTACAGGCCTGCGCCACCATGCCCGGCTTATTTATTTATTTTATGTATTTTGTACAGAGTCTACAGGGTCTCACTACACAGATCAGACTTGTAGTGATTCTTCTGTTTTCAGCCTACCAAGCACTGGAATTACAGGTGCGGGCCACCATGCCCAGTCTCAATTGCGATCTCAGCATGCCCCGGGGGGCAGGGCCAGCATGGCACTTTGGGGATAGAGCCCCAGCTGCTGTGCTTTGCCTAAGCAGGCACTTTAGTCCATTGAGCTATTTGGCCAGCCCAGAACCGCCATTTAAACTTGGGTCCACCTGACTGCACAGCCTGTATTCATAACTCCTAGGCATAGCGACATTTTAGAGTTTTCAATGACACAAAGAGCCCACTGTAGTCTGTCATAGGTCATCATCTCCAAATTCCTAGAATACAAAGTCTGGCTAGGCTTGATATTTCCTAGCTCTGGTCTCAGTTCTTCATCTCTACCCTGTCACTAAAACCAGCACTGCATAGGTCTACTATGTGTGCTTCTTTATCTTGTTCATTCTCTATTGTCTGCAGAAATCCTTTTTTTTTTCTTTTTTGATGGAACTAGGGATTGAACTCAGGCCCTTGCACTTTCTAGGCAAGCACTTATTCTACTGAGCTATGTCCCTGGCTCCTTAAGGAGATTTCTTTCCTTTTCTTTTTTTTGCGAAACTGGGGATTGAACTCAGGCCCTTGTGCTTGCCAGGCAAGTGCTTATTCTACTGAGCTACCTGGCCCTGTCTGGAAAAATCCTAATCTCAGATCTGCTCCCTTCCCTCCAGTTTCCTGTGATTCTGTCTTTATCTTCTCAGGGTCACCACTCTGTCAAGGGTTAACAGAACGTGGTGTGGAGAAACCCAAACAACATCAAGTGAAAGGTGTTTTAACCACCATCACTCACCCACAATCCCACCCTACCTCACCCCCACCAATGGTACTTGGGTTTGAACCCAGAGCCTTGCTCATAGTAGGCAGGATTTGACAAGCAATACCTCCAGCCCTTTTTAATGTTATTTTGAGAAAAGGTCTCACTAAGTTGTTCAGACTAGCCTCAAACTTTAAATCTTCCCACTGTAACTTAAAAGTATTATAGGTATGTGCTACCATGTACAAATAAACCCCTCTTCTAAAATGGGATTCCAAAATAAATAAATTAAATAAATACATAAGTGAAATAGAATGGGAATCCAAGAAAGTCAGCTCTATATCAGGTCAATCAGAGATAACCCAGGCTTCTTCATTTATAATGGATTTTACTCATTATGGATTTTATCAAGACAATCTAGAGATATTATAGACCTTACCAGGGTTGGTGAGATAGCTGAGTGGATTAAGTGCTTGCTTTAGCAAGCATAGGGACCAGAGTTGGATACCAGGTCTTGCATGCCACACTGGCACCACCCCTGGGGTAAGCAAAGCCTGTGATTGAGTCCAGGTGTGGTGGCAAACACCTGTAAGCCCAGAGCTAGGGAAGCTGAAAATAGGAGAATCATTATGAGTCTGATCTGCATAGTGAGACACTGTACCAAATACATAAAATGAAAAGAAAAAAAACTTTAGATCTTACCATGCTACACATTACAAGACGACCACTGTATCTCAGACAGTTACAAAGATGAAATATGCTACTTTTCTCAGACAGTTACAAAGATGAAATATGCTACTTTTCCTATGAGCTACTAAAGGTATATAAGGAATGATGATGGGAAAGCAGGTTAAGTACCTACTGCAGTACAAAATACCTTAGTGGACATGGGGCTATGTTGTAAGGTACCCAGCTGGCCTCAAATTCACAGTGACCCTCCTGCCTTAGTGTGAGGACTGGTCTTATAGGCATACACAACTATGCCCAGTCTAACTCTGTGGTGAGGTTTCAGGGTACAGGAATAGTATCCAAAAAAGGTAATGGCTATGTTCTTTAGTAAGCAGACCTGCTTAGAAACCCACCAGTGATTTCAAAATACAGAAGGAAAACTGATCTTGGAGATAATGATAATGATAAGATTAAAAGAGCTGCAAATGCGTGTGTCAGTCTCTCATTTGCAGCAATGTCTTGGAAAGAAGACTGTAAGTTCAGTTTGGGACAATTCCTATAATTAGGGAAACTAGTTAATTTAAAAAGTGGTTCAAACCACTGTTAAATTAACCACTTCCCTCCCTTAAATGAAAGTTTGGTTAAATTGCTAAATTAGTTTTTTTTTTTTTTTTTTTTTTTTTTGTGGAACTGGGGATTGAATTCAGGCCCTTTGCCAGGGAAAGAGCTTATTCTACTGAGCCATCTCCCCAGCCCTCTAAATTAGTTTTTTTTAATTGTAAAATATATGAGTTTAAAAGCTTCTGATTTCCAGTTAAGTTCAACTAGCTTCTTTCCCTTTGCTTTGTGTCATTAAGTTGGGTTTCCTATTGTCACATTAACATAGCTTCCTCAGAGAAAACACCACTCTTCACTAAGATGCAAAAGAGGCTTTGAAAATCTTTCAATTACTACAATTATAAGATGTAAGCATATGCTGATTTCTTCCACTTCACTTTGCTTTCCTTTGTACAGAGGAACTAAGCTCACCAATCTAGGATGGGGGTAAACAACTTGGTAAACAACTCTTCCTTGAAACTGGAACAAGCAGTAAGGCTATACAGGTAGTGAAAAGGGAGCAGTGTGGTGGTGTGGGGAGACAGGGACTGGAATAACCCAAGCCAAGAATCTAATTTCAGCATACTCCCTGCATTCAATAGACACTAAGTCCCTCAAGGGCAAAGACAATGCAAAGCCTGGCAAACAGCATATGTTTAGTGAGTGAATATTTAAAAAACAAAACAAAAGTGGTTCTTATAGCCCAGCATGGTGGCCCACACCTATAATCCCAGCACTTGAGAGAGGGAGACTGAAGCAGGAGGATCAGCATAAATTCGAGACCAGCCTGGCATACAAAGTAAGCCCAAACCCAACCTGAAAAAAGTTCCTTGAGGCAATTTACCAAGACAATCTGCAATGATTTGTCCCTGAGAGCTGCCCATTTATTTATTTATTTATTCATTCATTCATTCATTCATTCATTCATTCATTCATTTATTGGTGGAACCAGGGATTGAACTCAGGCTCTTGCGCTTGCCAGGGAAGCACTTAATCCCCTGAGCCATCTCCCTGTCCTTATTTATTTATTTATTTTTATTTTTAAATTTTTTTTAAAATTTTGTGCAGGATCTCACTGTGCAGCTCAAACTTGTAGTGATCCTCTTGTTTTCAGCCTCCCCAGTGCTGGGATTACAGGTTTGCACCACCATGTCCCAGACTCCCCACTTCTTTTTTTTTCTTTTTATCAAAATTTCTTTTCATAATCTTTTCAGTTCTTTTAATTCCTTTGACTATATCAGGTTTCTTTCTTTTAGATCATGCTATGATGAGAACATTCTAAGCTCTTTCCACATGACTCTTTAGACCTCTCCTTTATAATGTTTATCTCCACCTGATCTTTTTTAATGGAAATTTTATTTCTATTTTTTCCTAGTATGTTGCATTAGATAAGATTACATTCATCATGAAGAGTTAGCTGCATGAACATAATGTATCCTAAGTCTTGTTTTATCCTTCCTTCTTCCTCTCCCCTCCCACTCCCTTTATGGCTTGGCCCCATTCCCTTTCATAAAAGGTTTATCTCCTTGTTAGATTTAAGTTAATAAGAAAAATATGATCAACAAAATCAGGTCCTTCTTAGATACAGCCAGCTGGGATGGTACTGAGGGTCCAAACAAAAAGTAAAAATGTGAGTGTGGAACTAGAATTCCTTATTCTATTTTCAATTTTGAAATATGTAACTTAAAAGATATTCAAAGAAACTATAAAAAGTGCCACAGTTGGGCTGGTGAGATAGCTCAGTGGACTAAGCTTCTGCTTAGGCAAGCATAGGGACTAGCTTCGATTCCCTGGCACCACATGCTGCACTGCTCCCATCCCCAGACCTGCTGAGCCAGCCGCTGAGTCAGTAGTGGTAGCACATGCCTATAATCCCAGCACTTTGGGAGACTGAGGCAAGAGGATAGCTGCTGAGACCAGCCTGGGCTACAAAGTGAGCTCAAGGCCAGCCTGAACTGTGGGATCCTGTCTCAGGAAAAAAAAAAAAAAAAAAAAAAAAAAAAAAAAAAAAACCCTAAATAAAACCGAATTTGGGCCAGAATATAAAAATGGAAATTAACAGAACTTCTCTGAAGGGCAATCTGGCAATACCGAAATTTTCAATTCATACTTTACTGACTCAGCAATTGCAATTCCAAGAATTTATCTTATAAATGTACAGGAAACAAGTTTACAAAGACAAAAATGGTTGCTGTAGCAATGTTTTAAATAGCAAAAAACCCAAAATAGCCTAAATATCCAGAATTAAGTACACTCATATAAACACATAATATATCTTCACATGAATTACATTTTTTCTAAAAGACAGATGACAGAGGCTGGAAATCACTCAGTGGTGGCATGCATGAAAGGCCCTGGGTTCACTCCCTAGCACCTGCCAGGTATGCCAACACATGCCTGTGATCCCAGCACTCCAGCGGCTGAGGCAGGAGGACTGCCATGACTTTGAGGGCAGCCTGGGCTACATAATAGATTGAAGACAAGCACAAACTACATAGTGAGATCCTGTCTCAAAAAAGAAACAAAAATCAATCCCTAGCACTTTGCCCTAATATATAATATGATATGATATAATATAATATATATTAGCAGAAACATGTTCAACACAGATTAAGAAAATAATTGCAAGACAAAACATACATACACATGAAATACATATCGCTAACGCATGTTCTCACCAATAGTTCTAACTTATGTAGGGGGTGAAATTTGGTTCTTGTACTCCTCTCAAAGATGTATTAGGCATCCTTCTCAACAAAATTATGAGAGTGCTAGACCGTCACTTTAAAGCAGGCAGATCAGCTCAGTGGAATAAGAGCTTGGCTGACTCAAGCAAGCAGATCATATCAGGAAATAACAACTTACCTGTACAATAAATAGGACTCTCTCCCCAGGTTCTGAATCTAAAGAAGGAGAAAGTATGTTGAATATAATTAGATATCTACATTTATTTATTTATTTGTCTTTTTTTTGAGACAGGGTCTCACTGTGCAGTTCAGGCTGGTCTTAAGCTTACTTTGCAGCTCAGGCTGGTCTCGAACTCACAACAATCCACCTACCTCAGCCTCCCGAGTGCTGGGATTACAGGCATGCGCCACCACGCCCAGCTCTACATTTATTTTTAAAGTTACTAAAATTTTTAACTTTGAGGCTATTCAATGCTATATAATCTCTTATTCCTTCCTGTTACAAACAATACTAAATACCTACTACATGCCAAAGTACTAGGTCCAAGGATGCAGATAAAAGGAAAATGTCCCTAGCTATTATCTAGTTGAAAATAATATATATATATATTATATATATAAAATATATATTATATATAATATATATATTATAAAAATATATATACATAATATATATAAAGAAATATATAATATATATTATAAAATATATATATATACATAATATATATAAAGAAATATATAATATATATTATATATAAAGAAAATATTATGTATAAATAATACAAAATAAAAAATAAATACAAGCTGCAATATAGTACTTTTTTTTTTTTTGTCTTTTTTTTTGTCTTTCTGAGACAGGGTCTCACTCTGCAGTTCAGGCTGGCCTTAAGCTCACTTTGTAGCTCAGGCTGGTCTCAAACTCACAACAATCCTCCTGCCTCAGCCTCCCAAGTGCTGGGATTACAGGCCTGCGCCACCACGCCCGGCTTGCAATATAGTACTGATGCAGAACAGGAACATGTATAAGATTCAGTAGCACACTAAAGAAAGTGTCTTACTTCTACCAAGGGAGAGGAACTATTTGAATTTAGTGAGTGTGTATATATGTGTATGTGTATGTGTGTGTGTGTGTGTGTGTGTGTGTGTGTGTATGTGTGTGTATGTGTGTGTATGTGTGTGTGTGTGCTTGAGACAGGA
Source organism: Ctenomys sociabilis (assembly GCA_004027165.1). Taxonomy (NCBI): domain Eukaryota; kingdom Metazoa; phylum Chordata; class Mammalia; order Rodentia; family Ctenomyidae; genus Ctenomys; species Ctenomys sociabilis. The sequence continues at coordinate 68,634 of PVKA01006426.1, forward strand.
TCTCACTTTAAAGTTCAGGCTGACCTTAAACTAACTATGTAGTCCAGAACTCACAAAGATCCTCCTGCTTCAGCCTTCAGAATGATGGGATTATAGGCTTGCAGTACCACATCCAGCTTTGAATTGAGTTTTTAAAAAATTAGCACCTAGCAGGATGAGGTGGCACACTCCTGTAATTCCAGAACCCGGGAAGATAAGACAAGAGGATTGCTGAGGGTTCAAGACCAGCCTGGGCTACAAAGTGAGCTCAAGGCCAGTCTGAACTGCCTGGTGGGACCCTATCTCAAAAAAGAACAAAAACCAGAATAAAACAAAACAAGGACCCAAGGCTAACAATGTACCTTACAGGGCCGGGGAGATGGCTTAGTGGAGTAAGTGCTTCCCTGGTAATCCCGGGTTCCACACACACAAAAAAAAAGCAGCTTACTGGTACAGCATTTGTCTTGCTTGAGTGAGAACCTGAATTCATTCAATTCCCAACATTGAAAAAAACAGCAAAGGAAAACAAAGCAAAGAAGGGCCTGTTTTCAATTATTTACCCCTGGAAGAAAATCAATCTAGACAGAGGTATGAAAAGGTGAAGTTGAAAAAGAGCAGGCAGCAGGGTCTGAATAGAATTTCTGTAGCAGGGCAGAGTGAAAAGAGAAAGTGGAGGGGCCGGAGAAATAGCTCAGTAGAATAAGTGCATGCCTGGCAAGTGCAGGGTGCTGAGTTCAATCCCCAGTACTGAAAAAAAAAAAAAAAGAGGGGCTGGGGAAATGGCTCAGAATAAGCGCTTCCCTGGCAAGCACAAGGGTCTGAGTTCAATCCCTGGCTCTGCCAAAAAAAAAAAAGATAAAGTGGAGAGCTATCTAGCAGCCAGATCATGATGAATCCCATGCTAAGGAGGCTGGTCTTTATTGTGTGCAGTGAACACTCTTGGCAGAGCCAAAGCACAGAAGTGGTTTAATCAAGCCTCAGTTTTGGAAAGGTAAGCCTGGCAGCAGGTGAGCCACAGAATGGGGAGAGGCTAGGCTGAGGCGAGAAGAAAGGATATGAGCCTTCTGCTGGCATTAGAAAAGGCTCAGGGAGCACAGAAAAAGATGGCCAGCAGTGAGGGCCAGATTGCACACAAAAGCCAGATGGTAACAAGAAAAATAACATGGTTTTAGTCAGCTAATGAAGCAAGTGAAGTATTTTAGTTCCACATCCTGAGAGACTTGGAAACCAAACTGTCGGCAACTGAACACTGACTTTTCCAAACTGACCTGAGATAAGTTGTTTGCTATCACTATAGCTCAACCATCTAATCTTTAAAACACACACAATAGTATAACCTCATGAGACTGGAAATCTAGCTTCAACTGAGTCAATTTCCTCCACTGTGCAATGATGGTAGTTATATTTGTCCTATAGTGTTTTGTTGTTGTTGTTGTTTTTGTTTTGTTTGTTTGTTTTTGGGGGGGTTACTGGGAATTGAACTCGGAATCTTGTTCTTGCCAGACAAGTGCTGTGCCAGTGAGCTATATCCCAAGCCCTGTTCTGTAGTATTTTATGAAGGTTAGAGATAAAATGTAAAATTCAATCATGGTGTCATTGTAGGTGATTATAAAATAGCAGTTAACTAATAATAGAAAAAGAGAACAAAATATGGATGAAATAAGAAGAAAAAAAAAAGACTAGCAAATGCAAAGAACTAATGATCCAGTTATGATTGCAAGGTAGCCCAGGAAGTTAGGCAACTCATTAATTTTCATCCTGTGCTTGCTAGACATAAAACACTTGGTGAATATCTACTAAATAAAGAAATAAACTACCAAATGCATTTCAGGAGCACCCTGAAAAAACAAGGAGGGTACATTCTATGTATAGTACAGTTAAATAAATAAACAAACAACTAAATTTGGAATTGAACTTTAATTCTTTTTTTGGAAGCTTAATTCTAACTCACCCTAGGGCAAGATTAATCTCCTTGACTTCAGTTATTTATATATAAAATGTGAGCATTAGCCGGGCGTGGTGGCGCATGCCTGTAATCCCAGCACTTGGGAGGCTGAGGCAGGAGGATTGTTGTGAGTTCGAGACCAGCCTGAGCTACAAAGTGAGCTTAAGGCCAGCCTGAACTGCATAGTGAAACCCTGTCTCAAAAAGACAAAAAAAAAAAAAATAAATAAAAAATAAATAAAATAAAATGTGAGCATTAGCACTTGTTTTACCAAGTCACTGAGGTTCAGTATTGAAACCCAGTGGTAAAATCTTTTTGTCTATTTCTTGTTTTTGTTTTTTTTCTGTATTTACGACAGGGTCTACAGGATCTCACTACTTGTACTAATTCTCCTGTTTCCAGCTTCCCAAGTGCTAGGATTACGCGTGTGTGCCACCACACCCAGCCTCAACTGCCATCTCAGTGTGCCCCATGGGTGGGGCTGGCACATTAAGCTGGGGATAGAATCCCAGCTGCTGTGCTCTGCCTAAGCAGGCACTTTAGTCCACTGAGCTATCAGGCTGGTCTTTGTTTCTTGTTTTTTTTTTTTTGTTTGTTTGTTTCTTGTTTTTTGAGACAGCATCTCACTACACAGCCAAGGCTGGCTTACAATTAAATCCTCCTGCTTTAGACTACCAAATACTGAGATTACAGGCATGTGACACCATGCCAGACTCAGGAGGTAACATCTGTCATTAAGAAATACTGTATAAAACAAGGTGAAAGGACAGACCTTGATGGAGATGAGTATTTTGGTAGAGAAGACCTCTCTGATAAAATGGGCATTTGCTATAAACCTAAATAAAAGGGAGCAAGCTATGTGATATCTGAGGAAGAATGTGCAAAGACCCTCGGGTGGGAGAACTCTCAGATCACCAGCAATGGGAAGAATACAGCATGGCAAATCTGAGTAAGGAGCACAAAATGAGAACAGGTTATATAACATCTTATGGGTTATGTTAAGGGTTGCAGATTTTATTTCAAGTAAGAAGGGATACTATTACAAAATTTTGAGCAGAGGAATGATATGAGCTTATTTGGTTTTGAAAGAATCATTCTAGTTTTAGTGTAAAGAAGAGAAGACAAAATCCAAGCCAGGGAGATAAGTTAGGGAGAAGGGTGATGACAATAAAGGTGAAGAGAAGATAAGGAACTGGTCCCTAGTGGCTCAGCAAATCAGAAACCATGAGACCAAAGCTGGAGGTGAGGAATGATTTGACTCTGTATGTTTTAAAAGTGGAGCCAACATGCTTTATTGAAAAACTACATATAAAATGTGAAAAATAAGCCCAGTATGATGGAGCATGCCACCATAAACCCAGTATGGTCCCAGAATTCAGGAGGCTGAGGTAGGAGGATCATTGCAAGTTCAAGGGAGGGGTAGAGATAGCTCTGTAGAATAAGTGCTTCCCTGGCAAGCACAAGGGCCTGAGTTCAATACCCGGTTCTGCAAAAAAAAAAAAAAAAAAAAGAAAAAGAAGGCCAGCCAGATAGCTCAGAGGATTAAAATGCCTGCTTAGGCAGATACTGGGACCAGGGTTTGATCCTGGTGTGCCACGCTGACCCCATCCCTGGGACACAGTAAGATGGTGATTGAGACTGGGCATGGAGGTGCATGTCTCCCAGCTCTTGGGAGTCTGATCTGTGTAGTGAAACTCTGTAGACACCACACTAAATAGAAAAAAGAAAGAAAGACAGACAGACAGACAGAGAGAAAAATTATACTGTCAGGGATAAGTCCAAGGACTTTGGCCTTAGTGGCTAAGCAAAGCAGCTTCCTTTTACTGAAAATAAGGAAAAACCAACATAGCAGACAATTAAAGCTTGAGATAATTAATACACAACAGAAAAACAGAAATAAAAATGCTATATGACCTATGAATGCTATTGTTAGGTGTATTTATTAATGTCCTTACCTTAGCAATGAAAAGGCTTCCTTTAAAATGGTATTGTTCTGCTGGCACAGCACCTATAGCAGCAACAACTGTTAGAACAATATCAACCTTTCGCAGACCTCCAACAGCTCTATTCAAAAAGGCTGCAAAGCCATAGCACACTAACCAAAAGTACCCAAGATTCTTATTTAGCAAAGAAGTTATCCTACAGTAAAACCAAACATGCAAGCAAACCACAGTTATCTTTAGTATTCCTCTTACTAAAGAAAATACTGAAAATAAATAAGTCCCCACCTACACTGTTTTTTAACATCCCCTTTCCCCTTTCAAATTTTATTATTTTTCTAATATCAAGCAACAACTACTAGGTATGTCATGTACAGTATTATAAGAGGGACTTTTTTAAGTCCTCTTTAATTTTTAAACACTGCAAGACAATTTTATAAGTGCAGCAACTGAGCTCCAGAGAGATTATTTTCCAAAAAAATCATAATGAAAACCAGCTAAGTGGACTGTCTTATTCCAAAGGTAAAGTGCCTGTTTACAGTACACTATATATCCTTTTTTTTTGGTACCAGGAATTAAATTCAGGACCTTATATTTTCCAGGGAAGCACTTGTGCCACTGAGCTATGTACCCAGCCCCTATAATTCTTTTGTTGTTGTTGTTGTGGTACCAGGGATTGAACTCAGGACCTTGTGCTTGCCAGGCAAGCATTTATTCTACGGAACTATCTCCCCAGCCCCTAAGCTATCTCCCTGGCCCCCTGTAATTCTTGATAATAATAACGATATGAATATTGAAAAACAACAATAATGAAAAGAGGTCCACAGCAGTGGCAGCTTCCCCTACCATCCTTAATTGCTTAGTCTTGCTCTGCCCTGCTAGCACCCACTTAAAAGATCATTAGTATAGCTTTTCTAAGAAAGTGTCTGACATACAGAAGGTCCTTTTATAACTAGGTAATAAACACTAACTGTCTGTTCTTAAGGTGCCATAAAGAGAAAAGCTTGTCCCCTGTGGATAACAATTTCCTTCAACATGTTTGTTTTCTGCAGCAGTATGAATCAAACTCAGGGCCTTTACATGCTTCCACAGACAAGCTCTCGACCACTGAGCTATACCGCTACCCCACCCTTGACCCAATTCCTTCAACATGTATATCTGAAAAGCTTATTAGGCAAAAACAAGAATATCTGAGAAAAGTCACAGTCAAGGAGAGCCTAAGGAAACATGACTAAACGTAATACAATATCCTGGATGGGATCCTGGAACAGAAAAAAGGCATTTGATGGAAACTACAGAAATCTGAGCTGGGAGTAGCAGTATGCACCTGTAATCCTTGAATTTGGGAAGCTGAGGATTTCACATTCAAGTCCCACCTGGGCAAATTAGTGAGACCTTGTCTCAAAATAAAAAATAGAAAAAGGCATTGCACACACCCATAAACCAAGCCCTTGAGAGAATGAGGCAGGATTGTTTGAGGCCATATTGGGCTACATTGTTCAAGGTCACCCTAACCTACACTGCAAGATGCTGTACATTACATACAAAGTTTGGTTTTGGTAGATAAATGATTTTAAGAAGTAAATGAATGATAGTCATTACTACCATTTTTTTAAATTGAGAAACAAATATCAATGAGATAGTTTCAAAGCTGATTAATAGGACAGTTTCAATAACTAATATATTGTACATTGTTATCTTCTTAGGGGTTATCCATAATATAAGAAGCAGACAGGATAGCCTGTCCAAACACACTATTAATACAAATCTTCCCACTGAGTTAAGCAAACATATTCTGTATATACAAATACAAAATGGTCCTTCCTTTGTAGCCCCTTTTTTTGTTTTGTCCTGTCAAAGATGGGTATTCCATTGGCATCTAAATACTATAGGTGCATGAATTCAACAAAACAATCCAACACAGTCCAGCAATCCACAATAGTCATTACTACCATTTATTAAGTACTGATATCTAGTTTGTTGATTACCTATCCTGTCTCTAAATCATACTACCCTTACAAGACAAATATTACGATTTCTACTTTTGCAGTGGAGAAAATCAAGATTAAATAATTAATTTACCCTAAGTCACATGCTACTATCACACTCATAGAAACTGTGGGTTTCTTTTATTCCAAAATCCATAATTTCTCTCCTGTTCCACACTTTCACATCAACGAAAAATTGGTACTTAAGAAATCAGAAGAAGGGCCAGTGAGATAGCTCAGTGGACTAAGTGCCTGCTTAGGCAAGTGCAAGGACTAGGACTCGATCCCCAGTAGGTACCACATGCCTGGCCAGCCCCGCATCCAGGTGCACTGAGCCAGACATGGAGTCAAGGTGTGGTGGCGCACGTGTGTAATCCCAGATCACTCTGAGTCTAAGCTGTGAAGTGAGATCCTATACCAGATACATTAGGAAGGAAGGAAGGAAGGAAGGAAGGAAGGAAGGAAGGAAGGAAGGAAGGAAGGAAGGAAAGAAGGAGCAAAAGAAGAAATATCAAATTGAATTCAATTCCTGACACAAAAAAAAACCTCACATACTTTGTAAAGAATGCATATAATATGTTTACCCTACTATTTATTCACTAGCATCAAAGAAGAGTAGGGAAACGGGAGACTCTAGAGAGCTCAGGCTGGCTTCACCACATACCTCCAAGTTATAGTTTATCACTCAAAGTTCCCTCCAAATCCACACTTATTAACTATGACAAACAACATAAATCAGGCTGAAAAGAACAGATATGTTTTCCAAAAATAAAACAAGGTGTCACTAATTTGCCCTGGGTGAGACTTAGACTTTAACCTGCAGTCTTCCTTTCTCAACTTCCCAGAGAGCTGGGACTGTAATTTTAAATGGGTCACTTCATATAGAAGTGGCATTTGGACGGGAAGAAAGATGTAGACGAGACTTGCTTCCTCTCTAATTTTTCAGATTTCTGAGTCTTTACAATAGCTAAGGATTTAATTATCTAAAAATCAGGCTTACATGGTCGACGACTTTCTGGAAGACATTCAAATTGTGGTGTGAAGTCTTCCTTTCAGCACTGGGCAATGTGCTTCCTCTCCTCTGCAAAGCTCGGCATTATTTATCAGAACAAAAGTAATCTATTTTGAGACTGTATCCACAAATACTCCCTCCCCCTAGTCAGCAGATGAAGAGCAACTAGAAGAGGGTGGTAACTCCAGTGAGTGTATAAATGAGGACACAGCTACCACAGTCAGTTGTAAAAATATTCGTTCCATGAACTCTGGAACCAGGAACAAAGAAAGGACTGAACAGCTACCAAAGAACCAAAGTCACAGGGCAAAAATCTATAGAGTGAAAAAGACCTTTAAACCCAAAAGCTCCCAAGATAGGTCTTGACTGCAGTGGTTCAGAAATCTTTAAGGCAAGCAAATGGGTGTTGTTTTATGAATATTAACATGTTGTTAATATTATTTAAAATACCATCTATTGAAAATATACATCCTAAAAAAAGGAAAAAGAAAATATACATCCTTTGTGCTAAGTATTTTACTCATATAATTTAAATTAATCTTTATGTCAATCTTCTAATAGAGGTATTATTAAGATAACTACCTTATTTTTGTTTATTTGAATTTTTTTTTTTTTTTTTTTTTTTGAGGGGTTGTTCTTTGATTTTTATGCAGTACTAAAGATTAAACCCGGGGCCTTCATACTGAATTACATGCCCATTTTACCCCCTCTTGCCTTCTCCCTTCTAAATTTTGAGACAGGATCTTGCTAAATTGCCCAAACTGGGCTTGAACTTGTGATCCACCTGCCTCAGTCTTCCAGTGTGCTAGGATTACAGACAGTACCAAAATATCCAGCTTGCCTCTGTTTTCTGAAAGAAAAAAAACAAAGGTTTATATAAATTGCATAAAATTAGCTGGGTATGATAGTGCATGCCTGTAATTTCAGTGCTCGGGAGGCTGAGGCAGGAGGACTACAGCAAGTTCCAAGACCAAGCCTATACTACATAGTGAGTTCAAAGCCAGCCTGAACTACACAGTAAGACCCTGTCTCAAAACAAACAGGGCCAGCCAGTGAGATAGCTCAGTGGGCTTTAGCACCTGCTTAGGCAAGTGCAGGAACTACACAGTTTGATTCCCCACACCCCAGGCAGCGCCAGTCCCATCCCCAGGGCAGGCTGAGCAGGCCACAAACAAAAAAAATAAAATAAAAAACCAAACAAATAAATAGCCTAAAGTTATAGGGTGTGAAAAATTGGAGGTAGGCCTAAATCCAAAACCCATGTTTTCAACTATCACACTACTTCTTTTTTTTTTTTTTTTAAGGTAGCAAAGTTTCATTAAATGTAGGAAAGAAACAGGCTCTACAAAGCAAGTTTGGCCAAGTAAAAGTAAGAAAAGAAATACACCTAACAGTATGAGTGTTGTAGGCAGCTAAACTGGATAGAAATATTATTGGCAGACAGGGCTAGGCCCTCCGGAGACAGTATGGAAGACAAGGTGACTTTGCAACTTTGAAAGAGACAGACTCTCCCACTTCAGGCCAGACCTCAAGACAAAAGAGTAAATATGCAGCCATATACTTCCTAGCGATGGACATCAGTGATTGATATTCTAAATAAATATCACTCACCTTGGAAGAGTCCAAGAGTGAAGAGACCCAACAGGAAGAGACCCTGTCCCATATTCATGCCCACTTGCTACATGGCTCACTTCTTCATTTGGTACTGAATGTAATCAATTTTACCTGAGCAATGGTGCCTGTAATCTCATTGATTGACTAGTTTTGTCTCACCTCATGTCCACCTAAGTGAGTTCCCATGTTCACCACCTTAGACTAACCTCATTGCGTGGTTTTACTTTACAAAAATCCCTGGAAGAGACAGCTTCCTGGGGACAACTGGCTCAGGCCCTCCTTCTGTCCCTCTCAGATAAAAACTTTCTTTCCCCCTATAAATATCCTGCTCTTAACTTCTGTTTGCTCCTAAAATTCATTCTCCAGTTTTAGAGAACACAAACTGATCCCAGGTACCTTTCAGGTCAGGAGTTTCATTTCCCCTGTACCATGAGGGCAGACCATCATGCAAGAAAGAATACAGTGGCTTCTGGCACACTACTACTAAAAATACTGATATCTTATTTTCTCATTATTGGAAATACCCAAAAACCACAAGTTAATGGAGGAAAGGTTTATTTTTAGCTCACAGTTTGTAGAAGTTCCAGTCCATAGCTGGCTGACCTCCAGGGCAGGGTGGCACAGCAGAAGGACATGGTAGAGGAGAAACAGTCCACAGCAGGACAGGCAAGAAGCAGCCACTATGCCTTTCATCTTTTCCTCTGATGTTATCCAAGCCACAAGCCTACAGGGTTGGTGCCCCCCGCAGCAGGGTGGGACTTCCCATCACTAACACCCAGAACCATGCTAAACTTATCAGTGGACTGATCTAATTAATGCACAGTCTAGATCTAGCCACCTTCAAAAAGGTGAAGCTCATGGGGTGGGATGTACATGTAGAGCTAAGTCATTACAAGTGATATCAACTTATACCATGAGCTGGGGAGATGGCCCAGTAGAATAAGTGCCTGCCTGGCAAGTGCAAGGGCCCAAGTTCAATCCCCGGTTCTGCAAAAAAAAAAAAAAAAAAAAAAAAAAAAAAAAAAAAAAAAAAAAACCACTTATACCATGAAATCCCATGGCAATAGCAATGGCCTCACTAGTCCTGCCATTTGTTGAGAACTAATTGTATGCCAAACATCTTCTCCTTTAACATCCAAAACTATTTTGTAAGGTAGATATTTCTACCCTCATTTACAGTGAGAAAAAAAGTTAGAAAGGTGAACTAATATGCTTAATGTACACTACGCAAAGTCATCTAGCTGAAAAGTGGTTTCTACCTGACACCACAATTGAGAATTTTTCTCTAGCATATATTCCTATTGCAAAGCAAGTTCTGCTATAGCTCTTAATGTGCCCAGAGCTGAACAACACTTTGATCTATACTCTAATTCTTGCAATAGAGGTTATTTCTGTCTTAGCCATCCTTGAAAAGATCAGACTCTGCCTTGGTTCATTTATCAGAAATTTCAAGTTCAACCAGGCATGGTGGCACATGCCTGTAATCCCAGCACTCAGGAAGATAAAGCAGGAGGATCACTGGGAGCTCAAGACCAGCCTGGGCTACAAAGTGACCTCAAGATCAACCTGAGCTGCACAGTGAGACTAAAAAAAGAAGAAATTAATTTCAAGTTGAACCAAGTGCAGTGACTCATACTTGGCAGTCAGAGCTATCTGAGAGACTGAGGTAGGTGGATTGCTAGACTCAGGAGTTTGAGGCCAGCCTGGGCAACACAGCAAGATTCTGTCTTAATTAACTATTAATTAATAATTTAAAAAAAATAACACCATAATGTGGCCAGGTATGGTGGCACATGCCTGTAATCCCAGCACTCTGAAGGCTGAAACCGGATTGCTGTGAGTTCAAAGCCAGCTTGGACTACAAAGTGAGTTCAAGAACTGCATAGCAAAATCCTATCTCAAAAAGACAAAGAAGGGCCTGGGAGATAGCTCAGTTTTAAGCTCAGGTTTAAGCACCTGCCTGGCAAGTGCAATGACCCAGGTTTGATCACCAGTACTGCATATCAGGCCAGCCCCACACCAAGCTGAGTTGGCCATCACAACCAGGTATGGTGGTGCATGCCTGTAATCCAAGTGCTGGGGAGGCTGAGAAAGGAAAATCACTATGAGTCTGAGCTACATAGCAAGACCCTGTACCACATACATAAATTTTAAAAAATACAAAGAAAAACACAAAAACAAATGCTGGAACAATTGTGGGGGAAAAGAAACCCTTTTCCATTGTTAGTGGAAATGTAGACTGGTACAACCACTGTAGAAATCAGTGTGGAGATTCCTCAAAAAACTAAATTTAGGGTCAGGGACACAGCTCAGCAGCACAAGCACCTGCCTGGCAATTGCAAGGTCCTGAGTTTAATTTCCAGCACACACACAACCCCTAAAACTAGAGGTTTCATTTGATCCAGGTATTCCCCTTCTTAGTAAATTCCCCAAAGAATTAAAAGTATTGTTGTACAACAATATATGCACACTCATGTTTATAGCAGCACAGTTTATAACTAAATCTTGAAAACACCCCAAATGCCCATGAACTAATAATAAAGATGTACGATTTTTTTATACAACAAAGTACTACTCTGCCATAAAGAAAGCTAATCTTGAGAATCATTCTAACTAAATGAATGTACTTTTGAGACCATACTCTTAAGTGAAATAAATCAGTAACATATGTGTAAATATTGCATTGTTTTTCTGGTGTGAGAAATGAAAAAATGTAAATAAGGACCAAAATGTATAATAGATATTGGGAAGAGGGAAGAAAATGTTCAAATGAGAAGAGGAGCAAAGGAGGGGGAGGGGAAAAGAAAGAAAGGACAAGAAAAAAATAGAAGGAAAAACTGAAAACAGCGAAGTGGAAAAACAGAAGCAAGGTATATCATACACAGGTAGAAATTCTCTATGATGAATGTTATTATGTGTGTTAAAAAGGTACTAATAAAATTTTAAGGGCCGGGGAGATGACTCAGTGGAATAAGCACTTCCCTGGCAAGCACAAGGGTCTGAGTTCAATCCCTGGTTTCGCAAATAAATAAATAGATAAAATTTTAAAAGCGCACACGCACGCGCGCACACACACACACACACACACACACACACACAAGAAAAACCAAAACAATGGTGATAAATGCCTATAAACCTAGCACCTGAAAGGCTAAGAGACTCACAGGTTCAAGGCTACACTGGTATATACAGCAAATTCAAGTCTAGCCTGGATTAAGTAGAGGTGAACTCAAAACCCCAAAGCAGTTGCCTTATTTGCTTTTTGTCTTTCTTGGTTTCTTTTGTATTTTTTGGTTGAAGTTACTACTTTTTTTTTGTATTCAGTACATGGTCTACAGGCTGTCACTATGTAGATTACTCAGTGATTTCCTGTTTTCAGCCTCCCAAGTGCTGGGATTACAGGCAAGTGCCACCACACCCAGTCTCAGCATGCCTCAGGGGCAGGGCTGGCATGGCAAGTGGGGAATCAAACCCTGGCCACTGCACTCTGCTAAGCAGGCACTTTAGCCAGCTGAGCTTTCAGGCAAGTCCCTGATGTTATCACTTTTTAAAAAAAATCTTTTATCTATTTGGTACATGGTCTCATTGCATAGCTCAGACTCATAGTGATCCTCCTGTTCTCACCTCCCCAGCGCTGAGATTACCACAGATTACCGTCTGTACCACCACACAGTCTCAGTGACCAGCTCAGCATGGGAGGTGCTGGAGCAACATGTGGTGTAGAGGATTGAACCCAGGTACTACAGCTTGCAAGGCAGGCTCTTAGACCGCTGAGCTATCTCTCCTGCTGGGCTGAAGCAATTGAAGTTATTTTTTAGGTGAGACTTATTTTGCTAGCAAGCATTCTACTGCTGAGCTAAATCTCCAGCCCCCAAACCAAGCCAAAACAAACAAAAAATCCAAGACCTTCAAATTCTTCTCAATGGTCTGTCAGTACCTACCCTTACCTTTCTCACACAATGAGTAAACACTAGCCCGGATTCTGTCCACAATGATTCACATGCAATTTAAATCCTTCTTTGGTCCAGAACTGAAGCATTTATAAACATCTCTAATTATCTGAAAGTTCTCACATCTAGAAAACCCACAACAATGTCCCTATAACTTTATAGTTTGGACTGGTTGTTTCATTTTTTGAGATAGACTCTCACTATGTATAGTTTGGACTGGCCTTGAGCTCGATATTGCCCAGGTTGACCTCCATCTCTCTGGGATCCTTCTGTCTTAGCTCCCAAGTGCTGGGATTAAAGGCATGTGCCACCACACCCAGCTTAATTTCATAGTTTAACCTATTTCCCCACTCTTGAATGACAGAAAAATTCAGCTATTTTTTACAGCAGAGCCTCAGGTACTTGAAGGCAATGATAATTACCTCCAGGTTTTCTTTTCCTAAGTTATTTCAAAATATTGCTTTTGTTTCTAGCTTTTCCTTTGGCTGTACTCTTCTGAACATGTTTATGTTGATGATCAAAGTCTGTCTTTCTGTGGATCTATATGGCAGGAACACATGTTTTACAATCACTAGCTTTGATTTTGTCTGCTGTTTTGTCTGCTGTGTACACCAGGATTATCTCATCATACTGTAAGCAAAGGAAATCATGCAAATGATAGTTTATTAGCCACAAAACATCAATAGTCTTACTATTTTCACCACCATTCGCACCTTACAAAGTACACATACTTATGCTACCTACAATGTGTTCAAAAATCCTATGTGCTGGCTCAGTGGACTAAGCACCTGCTTAGGCAAGCACAGGGACTGGGGTTTGATCCCCAGTGCATGCCATGCTGGGCTCCATCCCTCAGCACACTGAGCCAGGGACTATGTCTGGGTATGGTGGAGCATGCCTATAATCTCAGTGCTGGGGAGGCTGAAAACAGAAGGATCACTACAAGTCCAAGCTGCACAGTGAGACCCTGTACAAAATACTTTTTAAAAAAATTCTATGTGATATACAGAAGCAGCAGCAGTTCCATAAAGAAACTGAAGCACAGAGAAGTTAAATAACCTGTCTAACATACAGCTGGCAAGAGACAAAACCCAAGTCTGATAAAACTTTCTGGGAGCATTAGCTAACATTTCAAGTCAGAATAAAATAAGGGTAGTCACAAGACTATAGCCAGGCATAGTGGCACATGACTGTAATCCCAGCACTTTGGAAGCTGAGGCAGGAGGATTGCCATGAGTTTAAGAACAGACTGGGTTATATAATGAGCTCAAGGCCAGTCTTAACTACTTATGGAGACCCTGTGGGAACGAAGGAAGCAAGCAAACAAGGTAAGAATTCAGAAAATAAGTGACCACTTGAGCCAGAGTGGTCAGAAAATTTTATATGGAAAACATGAGACATGAGCTGAGATCTGAAGGGTAAAGCATTCTGACAGGTGGTGAGGAGGAGGACGGCTCTCCTAGGGAGAAGGTACCATAAGATCAAGAATCAGGAATTTAGCACTTTTTGTTTTTAATTTAGGGAAGGGTCTTACTACTAGATCAGCCTTGTAGTGATCTGCCTGTTTACAGTCTTCCAAGAGCTAGGATTATAGGAGCACGTCACCACAACCAGTCTCAATTGCCATTTCAGGGTGATGGGGCCATCATGTAGGCCTGGGGATCGAACCCCCAGCCCCTGTGACTGCTTGCAGGTGCTTTAATCTGCTGTGCTTTTTGGCCGGCCCAGAAATTTAGCATTTAAAAAAGATATTACCTGTCAACACAGGAAGGCAAAATGGAAGAGTAAAATAAGTGACAAAGACATCTGTAAAGAAACAATTAGACTTGGAGAGACCTTTGTATTGTTAAGATGATGGCTCTAATGTGGATTTCCATGGGCTCTTATACAGGTTACAGTGGGTGGAAACAGTATTTCTTCAAAAATGAGCCCTCCTTTTCCTCAGAAATAAGACTTGTAGAGCAAGAGAATATTTATCAATGTGATCATCTTTAATGATAGAATTTTATAAACTTTCTGATTTGTTTTCTCTTTTCTTTATACCAGATCTGGCCAAATTCTCACAAATTGGCTAAGGGGAAAAGTGGGTTGTTTCATAAAGGATGAGGTGAGGTATTATCCTTTAGAGAAACACAAATCTAGAGATACTCAGGCAGCCTTTTTTTTTTTTTTTTTTTTTTTTTTTTTTTTTTTTTTTTTTTTTTTTTTTGTCTTTTTGAGACAGGGTCTCGCTATGCAGTTCAGGCTGGCCTCGAGCTCACTTTGTAGCTCAGGCTGGTCTCGAACTCACAACAATCCTCCTGTCTCAGCTCGAGTGCTGGGATTACAGGCATGCGCCACCACGCCCGGCATCAGGCAGCCTTAAGGTAAGAACAGGTAGATCCAGGAGCAGCAATGACCATGCTGACTTTTGAATTTCAGATATATAGTTTCTATGATTCATAACTAAAATAAAATTTTAATACACAGTATATTGTTACCCAGGTGTGGTGGTGCGCTGGGAAGCAAGAAGGGACAATTTCAAGGGGAGTCTGGCAATTTAGACCTAGTGAGACCCTCTCAAAATTTAAATAATGCTAAAAGTACTAGAAATGTAGCTGAAAGCCGGGCACAGTGGAACACACCTGTAATTCCAACACTTGGGAGGCACAGGCTGGAATGTCCGTTGGAGTTTGAGATCAGCCTGGGCTACAAAGTGAGCTTAAGGCCAGCCTGAACTGCATAGCGAGGCCCTGTCTCAAGAGGAGGGGGAAGGAGGCGGAAGGAGGGGGAAGGAGGCGGGAGGAGGGGAAAGGAGGAGGGCGGAGGAGGAGGAGGAGGAGTAAAGAAATGTAGCTGAGTGTAAAGGCCCTGGGTTCAGTCCTCAGTACCACAATATT
>PVKA01006427.1:0-83726 GCA_004027165.1 Ctenomys sociabilis
TATGATAGGCAAGATCTGCACTAATGGTGGTTGGACAGGATATTATGTCGGCTTTTAGTGCTATGGTCATCCACTAGGTAAATAATTATTGAATTTTTGATATAATTCAGCTATAAAAAAACCTGTAAATATAATATCATGTATGCACCTTGTACAATATCAAAACGTTATGAAAACAGTTTGCAATGTATTAATTCATCGACTCTGTATGGTTAAGGTGTCTTGAAATTGTCTGATTGACATTTGTATTTTAATAAAATAAAAATAAATGGAAAAAAAACATTAAAAAAATCAAAGACTCTTTTGTTGTCTTGATCACAAAATACCCACTGGAAGCCATACGACTAACGTGAGACATAGTGCATGGCTCCTGTAGCTCACCAAATTAACTTTTTTCTTAAATAGCTTTCTCTACTGGACCTCAGCCCATGTTTTCTCTTCTTCCTTCAGGATAAGCAGGAAAGGGAATACCAAACTGAATTTGTGCTGCATCTTTGGAGAGAAGTCTTTTCTTGCTAATTTTCTATTTCACACTTCCAACCCATTTTGCTCATCTAATTTACAGCTGATGGCTTTCACAGACTCAAACCTTTGTTGGTATGCTAATTTTGGTATTAATGTATATCACTTAGGCTTAGCCTTAGTAAAAATAGAAAGTAGGGGGCAGGGGTGATGGCTCAGCGGAATAAAGCTTCCCTAGGAAGCTCAAGGACCTGAATTCAATCCTCCGTTCCACAATAATAAATAAACAAATACATAAATAAATAAATAAAATAAATAAATAAAATTAAAAATAAAAAAGAAATAGAAAGTAACCATGAGTTCTTAATCATGTCATAATGAGGTACACCTTGATTATAGAATGCAACATTCCCACAGGAGATAGAAGTGTGTATTAACAGGTGTGAAATTTAATTTTTCTTGAGCAGTTATTAAGGATTAGGATTGCTCATAGTAGGGAAATTGTCATTCCCCCATTCAGTTGATTAGAAGATCCAATAAGAGTATAGCTATGACAATACTTTGTACTTCTCAGTCTTCACACTAATGCATTATGTTGTGAACTTATGGCCTATTATTTCAGCTTTACCTGAGATTTATGATACTGTTTGTGTGAGATGTTGTTTTATGATATTGTTTTTGTGTTTTCAAAACCAAACTAATTTTCAGCAATTCAACGGCAGTGACATCGCTGTGCATGCTGGGGATGAACCCATAGGCACAGCTATCACTTCACAATATTTTCAGAAACTCATTCCCTTACCTACTTTTCCTTCCAATGTTTTAGAGAACCTACTTCCAGAAAGATTTATTCTGGGTATTGGAAAAAATATTTTCTTGATTTTGATCTTTTGAGGCTCTGTGAATCATACCCACTTTCTCTAGACTTCTGTTTATTGTCCCTCAACAACCTTTTCAAACCAATATTAGATCAAAGGTCATACGAAAAGAAGCAGTCTTATTCAAACTACTCCACACTCTGATGGAGTAGAAAGTACATAATGTGTAAACCACTTCTGTGATCCATTTTCTTTTCTCCTCTGTCATACCCGTTTTCTTTCATAGTCTCTAATCATTATCCAATTCTGACTATTAAAATCTTTTAAATGGTTTGCTCAAGGTAAGAGCCAAAGTTTTCAAAGTTCCTCTGAAGTCCTGGCATGTGGGGCTTATGTTTCATTTCTGAGTTGAGTTATCACTTAGGTCCATGTTGCTCCTTACACTCTGACTTCCGAATACTTAAGCATTCTCTTGTCTCGGGTCTTAGTACAGAGAAGTGGACAATTTGATGGGGTCTCAAGTGGTTTGTTCCCCCAGAAGGGGTTGGCTACTTCTTATCTCAGTTGATCCTCTTGAACTCTACCCTGTTTTAAGGACACAAACCTTGAATGAATTAAGAAAAACCCTGAAGACATTATGTGTTCTGGCATATCATTTTGCTATTATTTTTAGAAAGTTCTCATAAACTCAATCCTGTTGGCCAGCATGTATGGTATGGCTCCCTATGTTAGTCAGTCCCTACCGCTGCCACTGTGTTATTGAATAGAGACTACCCCACCAGTATTGTCTTTCAGAGTGGAGATTTGCTTTTAGAGGTCCATAGCAAACATTTATTTTTATGACCTTAGTTCTTTTCTCTTAATGTTAATGGTGCTTTCCTGGAAGCTATGTAGTTACTAAGACAAAATGTTTTGTGTACATTCTTTATGTCATACACCCCATGTTATAAATGAAAATCCAAAGTAATCTCTACCCTGACTCTGTCCTACCAGAAGGAAATATACTAGTCCATTAGTCTTGTGTCTGGATCCTCTTGTGCAAAAAAAAAAAAAAAAAAAATTGAATACTATCATTCGTGTAACTGTTGTCTGTATTTTGTTACATGTACCTCTATTACCTCTGTGTACTCTGCTTACAAGCTAAACAAATAACATCAGAGCACACCACCTACACAATACTATAACTCCTTGCAGATTCAATATGTGTGTGTGTGTGCAAATGTGCAAGTGTGTGTACTACAAGAGGTAAAATACATGGATCCATTTGGATACAGATTCAATAAGCAGTGTTGATTTGATACAAATTTGCAAGCATTGCTGATCACAGATTGAAAGCAACTGGATTTTCTAAAGACATTCCCAAAATACTGTAGGTGGCTAGTGATAGGCAAGGTTTCTTTTCTTATTTTTGTTTTATTGAACTACAAATATCAATGAGATAGTTTTAAGATACCTTGACAAGATGGATTTGATAAATTAATACATTGCACACTGTTTTCATAATGCTTTGATATTGTACAAGGTGCACACATGATATACTTACAGATGTTATAGCAGATGTCTGTTATCAGTAAATTAAGAGAGTGTAGATCTTTGCGTATCTTATTTTTTATACCTGAATTATATCAAAGTTTCAATCATTAATACTTTCTACCTTGTTATTTTCCTAGTGGTTGTCCATAGTACTAGAATCTGACATAATATCCTGTCCAACCACCATTAGTGCAAATCTTGCCTCTCATAGAATTATGTAGAAGCACGGCATGTCTATCCCAACTGTACTGTCCATACACACACATCATGATTCTTCCTTTCTATACCCCTTCCTTTCTCCACACCTGTCAAAGATGGGCACACCATTGTCATTCAACTAACTTAGATGCTTGAACTCAACAACACAATCCAACATAGTCCAGCATTCCACAACAATAGTGAGTTATCTGAAGAAGTTGTCGACTGTAGCCATTTAGAACTCAACATAATATTATTGCCCCACGATGTATACTTCATCTTTATACTTTTCTGCTGGATGGTTAAGACCTAGATAGAGCAAGACTTATATACTAACACATGTACTTTATGTTTCTTATGAGGTCAGTGAAGTCCCCTCTGGGTTTATCTTGTAGTCGTGTACCTTATTCTGTAGATCCTTTGTCTGTGTCATCCATGTGGATTAGTCATGGCCAGTGCTTGACTAGGCAAGGTTTCAAAGTTTCCCAGGCATCTTGCCTCAAACACTATCCCTCTTGGTTTCCCAGGCACACTGCCCTCAAACACTCTCCCCCTTGGCCCAACACAGAGCCAAACATAAAACTGCAGAACTGGTTCACCTGATTTTGACCTGGTGAAGCAACCACAAAACTCTCCTTTATTAACATTAAAAGTCTCCCACAGACCAGGAGCCTTGCCAAGATTAGCTTTCCCTCAGCTGTTCCAGCCAGTGATCAGCCTCCCTAAAAGATCCTATAATGTCTCCTGTTCCCCCTTTATCCACTCTTGTCTTGGTCCTCTAAACAGCCAGCCTTCTTGATGTCCACAATAATCAGGTAAGCTAATGTGAGTAGCAGATTTACTGGGGCATCAAGCAGGCTGGCTGTCTAGAGGACCAAGACAAGAGTGACCAAAGGGGAAAGGAGACAATTGCGTGGGTTCGTATTTAACAGCCAGAAACTTTAGATTGGCTTATGAAGTTCATACAGGGATTTAACTGCCAGGAATGTACTTATATTTTTTATATTATCTTAAAATATATAAGGTACATCCTAATAAGCATCGATTAAATTTTATCCTATCAATATGTATAACCTTGCTCTCACATAAATTACAAGAATCCTCTAGGTCTTGGGGCTAAGCAGTACTGACCATGCTTCTGTCAGTACTCCTCCAATAAATGCTTCTCCCTACAAGAGTAAGTCTGTTCACTTCTCTTTCCATAGTCTCTTAGAACCTTGAGGCCATATGCTGTGGCCAGTCATTCAAGATGACATATGAATTCCTGTGTTAACAATTTAAATATCATTGGTATTCCAAAACAAATGAAGGGAGTTATACTTGAAGCTGTGCATAGTTTTGTTACTTTTTTCGTACCACCCCATTGGACATATGATCTCAGAAACAAAAGAAGATAATTCAGCCAGAGGGTGCAATGAATGCAGAAGTGGAAGAAGATTTCTCTTCTTGAGTTCAATTAGCTAAACATAAAGAACAGATCATTGAGCCAGGAGTCATATAGATGTGATTAAAAGAAATAATTCTTTTTAGCTTCTCAATGACAGCAGGAAACATGGAAATTCTTTAAAGTTCACCAATTCGTGTGAGATTTACAGCTCTATTTTCATGTCAGGTAAGTTGTACGAGTGCTAGACAATCATTTGTACTTTGGATGCCTCTGTGAACTAAAATCGGGAACCCTTGAGGTTTGCTCCTTGCTACCTGAAGTGTACATCACAAAAAGCATTTCACAGAAAATGCCTCTGGCTTTTTATTTTCATGTAAGAAACACTTGGTGAGTTGGGGTTTGAGCCTTGGATCTTAGTGTGGTGAAAAGCTGCTGAGTGTAATCACCTGTGTTCTTTACTAGACAACAGGTTTCTGAGGCCAGGGACCAGAAATTTTCATCTACTAACCTTGCTGTGGCATGGTGTGCATTGCTTAGCTTTGCACATGGGATCTGAATAAATTAGAAATACTTACACATATTACTCATTATTAAATTAAAGGCAATAATGCCTTTAATAATGCTGGTGCATTAAGTTCACTTCTGCTCACTGGTGGCAGTCATGTCAGCTACAATATTTTCCAGAATATGGAATATTCTACAATATTTTCCAGAATATTTCTAGAATATGGAAAATATTCTTCCATATTCTGTGCATTGCTTTCTTTTTTCTTTTCTTTGTACTTACAGCTAATCCATGAGAAGTGGCTAAGAGGATGTGACTCTTACACAGGCCATACTGGCTAAGAAAGGAAGTTTTCACGTTCTTGGACAGAAAATTGTGAAGCATGCAGTCTCTATGTTCTACTTTCAAGGCATGTGAAAAGGTCTCTTGCCAAAGACTTCTATTAGCACCTGACTGATAAGTCCTGCCATTTCAGACCTGTAGAGTGTGCTCCCAGGAGTAAATTAAGGCTTGGTTTCTTTACCTGTTTTGCCTCCAGTGTGGAAAATTGACTTATATGGAAAGTGTGAGAATCTCTAGGTAGTTTTAGCTTTCCTAATTCTCTATCCTTCAAGAATGAAAGTTCTCCTTCAAGACATAAAAATCTGTGCTGGTTTTGCAATTGTATTTACTACTAGCGTATAAATCTGTCCAATTCTGGCATTCAATTATGGGTGATGCACCCATTCAAAGTAGAGTCCTTACACTAAAATTATCAGCAATAAAAATAGTATTTTAATCATCTCTTACTCTTATTTCCTAATATTAAATATCTACATACAATAAAGTTGTTACTTACTTCAAAACCAATAAAATATCTTAATTTTTTTTCATGTTGTCCAGGAATTTTGGGAAATAGAAAGGTGTGTACTTGCAGAAATTAAATCTCCATGTGGAAGTATTTTGGTCCCTCTGGGGACCATGGGTATGTGTCTTAACTGTGAGTGTGTTGCCATATTTTGAGCTTGACAGATCACAAATACATAGTGCAAGCCTAACAAGAATGCACAGTAAACTGATAAAGGCTGGGAAAATGTCATAGCCACAGTATCATTTTTTCTGTGCTAGCTATAATAATTTACCAGAAACCTGGTAGTTGAAAAGGCCTGACAGATTTTCTTACCCCATTTTGGAGCACAATAATCTCAAGTTAACATATAAAAAGTACTTTGATCTGGAGAGTAATAATATCCAGGGGAGATCAGTTGACCCTGGGGACCATCCATGCACGCATTTTTCCATCCTCAGACCTTTGCAGCTTTTGTGCAAATACACCATTATCTGGCTATATTGGGATATCACAATCCTTCCATGTGTCTGATTCTCCACTGTCTTGCTTTTACAAGGACACTTGTGTTTCTTTTTAGTGATAGGGACTTCCTAGGGTAATGCAGAAGGAAACCTTACAGGATCCATAGCTTAAATATACCCATAGAGACATTTTTATGCAAGAGTTGTGCTGTTCAGTGATTCTAGTATAGCTCATGGGCACAGCCTTGCATATACCATGCAACTGAGTGCCCTGAGGGAAAGATACTCGGATTTTGGTTGAGGTCTACCTCTTCCATCATGGGAGAGCCAATGTTGGTCCAGAAGCAGATAATTTAGAAGCTTATATTAAAGGATGGGTTTTAGGAAGAAAAGTTGTCAAGAGAATGAGTGGAATAGAAGGAAAGAAGGACCAGGCACAGGAACAATCTTGGTGAGGTGGCCACTGGGCAAGAAAAACTCAGACAACTGCCTACTACCACTTACTTTTCAGACATGCTTTTTCCTAAACAGTCTTGAATGAGACAAAGACTCAGTCATAAGGAAAATAAGTTTTATTGTATTTATTAGCAGTTACAAAGTGGGTGGCACTGAATCTGTTAATTATGTATGAGTGATAAATGTCCTATTCAAGGCAGATTTGTTTGGCTCCCATAATTCCATAATGGGAGGATATGAAAGTGGCCACAGGGGCATAGTCAAGAAAAATCTGCACATGTGGGGCCGAAGAAAAACCCAGACTCAATTTAGTGCTGCTGAGTGAAAAAAAGTGACCAGAACAGATAAGGCCAGACTAGAGATTACTTTGGGTTTCCATAGTACTAGGTTCTCAAAGAGTCTCCCTTATTCTAAATTCACAGATTAAACATTCTTGTAACCCACGTAAGTTTCAGATAATGGATAGTGAGGTTAAAGTGAACAAGTCATCCTCCTCTTACATAATATTTAGGATGTTCTATATTCTTTGATCGTAGTCTTGTATGTGTTCTGCGAACAAAATTTTGTCTGATTTAAAAGTTCTGTGGCCCAAATGTGGAATTACTTCCTCAATTTAATCATATAGCTAATGCTATAAAAATTTAAGTAATTAATGGTCTTAGTTTGCTCATTACTGAGATAAAAATAACCAGCACCCAAAGTTAAAAGAGGAAATAGTTTTGGATTACAATTTGTAAAGGTTCCAGTTCCAAGGCAGAGTGGCATAGCAGAGGAGAAACACTTCATGGTGAATAGAAGACAGGAAGGCAGCAAGCAGAGAAGCAGTAAGGCTCCAACAGGTGATGGGAGCAGGTCTTAGTCTGTCCCTTATATTCTACCCAGGCTACACACCCTTAGGACAGGCAGCACTCACATTCATGGAGGAGCTTCCCATTATCTATGTTATGCTAAAACAATCCATGGAATAATTTAGTAATCACTCATCCTTAATTCTATTGTCACACACCGTAGGCCCAGTCACCTCTGTAAAGACCCACATATGACCACATGAGGCTTTGAAGGGACACCTAGACACAAACATTAGCTCCTTGGACTTTTATAAGTATGATTCATGAGGACTTCCATTAAACTAATAGAACATCTGAGTCCATGAATGACCCTCACTGCTTTCAGTGAGAGAAATACAGGTTATAAATACCAAAGGAATCTTCAATCCCACTGAGACACAGAGACCTCTATGACAACAAATTAACCATATGTAGCACTGAAAAGAATAGTTTATGAACATTTAGAATTTTGGATTTTTAAGCCATATTATTCAGGAAACTTGTTTTCAGACTTCAGATTTTAGTATCTTGAGACCTTAATCCTTAATAGGTCTTGATATATGTCTTTTAATTTCCCCTTGAGTTTGATAGTGGCAGGACTTGCTTTACACATGTAACATTTAGGTATTTTTAAAATTATTTTATTAGAATAGACACACACATAAGCACATAGTATTTTTTTTGTCCATGCTTGAAGTCTAATTCACAATTTCACACCTGCAAGCAAGGGCTCTACCACTGAGCTACATCCAAGCCCACCTTTATATTTTTCACCTTCATTTCTAGTTTAATGTCATTGCTACTATTCTGTGCCAAGGTATATTTTAAGTTTGCTGATAAAGTGGAGACTTACTGATTTTCAACATTGGATATGAATTACCTTGAAGCTGATTTCTCTAATTTATTGCCAACTTCGAAGGTTTATGGGGAAAGGAATCTAGCGGCCCATTAGCAAACTTAACAGGCTGCCTAGATGAGCAGTCCCACAATTTAGGGTGGGGAAGTGACTCTTTACTTTTCACTTCTTCAAAAGCCTCAATATAAAGACCAATCAAAGCTGAGATTTCTTATCTCACTTCTTGCTCATTACAAATGTAAACTTCTACTCCATTTTCTTGAAACTGAGCATGTAGGATCAATGTTGAGCTGTCACAGTGGAGGTAGATCGCCCATCTACATCAACAGCTGGTATGCAACAATATTTTCACATGAATCATGACCTTCCTGGCCATTAGAATCCTTGAAAAAAATTTAAAGTGGCATTCAAACTTTATTATGTTTGCAGCAGTAAAGGATTTTAGAGATTGGAATTAGAATATTAATAGATGATGAATCAAGCTTGTTTTTGAGCTAAATTTATGAAATTATTGCCATTGTGCAACGTGCATCAACCTTCTTTCTAGGCAGTTAATGTCCTCCCCATAACTTCAATGTAAATCTACTTTAAGTGGAATTATGCTTACCAGATGCCATTTTTTTCTCCAGTATGTAACTTTTCTTAGAAGCTGCCCTCAGGAGCATGTATTGATAGTCTACAATATTTAACATTCAGAAGCCCTTTACTTTCCTTCAAAACCTATCTCTCCTCTTCTGCACTGCACCTTTACATCAAAATATGACCATTAATCATTTTAAGTGCAAAGAACTAATAATCCACACATGTAAATGTTTAACTGAAGAACTTTCAGTGAAAGACTAAAGGTCAAAGACCAACAAAAAAATCAAATCAGTACAGGACTTATGCCTCTTCCAACAGATGAAGGCCAGCAACAAGAACTATCCCAACATTGATTGCTATTATTGTACTTTGCTTTACAGACACAGTTGTTTACATTATTTCATGGGATTTTGTTATAGTTATAAGGGCTTTTATAATAGTTATATTAAAAATAAAATTTCTTAAAATATCAACTCCAATAAAAATGAGACAAAATATGAAAAATATTTAAGGCATATTGACAATATGTATGCTTTATCCATTTCTCTTTTTGAGCAAAGTTCCATTTTATTCACACCCATGTATAAAACACACCAATGTAATCAGTGACACTTTGTGTGTGAAAGACTAAACACAATGTGGTTCAATAAGAATGCCTGTTTTATTAGTATTTGTCTCAATGAATCGGCAAAGAAATGAAATATTATTAAAAATAAAAAGATATTATTTAAATGCTTCTATCCTATAACAAATTTTTAAAATATAATTTTTAGAATATTTATAAGAATATATCATTTTCTCTCAATGCATAGGACTTCAGTATTTCTATTTATTTTATCTTTTTGTATATTGTCCTATAATGATGCTTTAGAAGGGTTTACTCTAACTTATCTTGCACACTCTCCATATTCTAAATGATGTAAATATATCAAATAGTTTTTAGGACGAGTTACACGAATCTCCTTGGGTTTATGAGGTTGTATAATACATAGATATTCTGACTCAGTATTTTAAAGAATGTTTTTGGAAGTACTCCCAGTTAGAACCTAAGATTCTTTGATTTATGAAATGCATTCCAGGTATACCTAGCCCTGCATGATAAGATGGGGGAAGTCTGATTCTGGAAGTCAGTTTACACAAGCAACTGAAAAGTTACTGCTTATTCTTCTTAATTATCATCAAGAGTTAGATATAATGCATCAATAGAGAGAACCAAGAATCTACAGATCCGCATATAAGAGCAAGTTACATTCAAGCAATGTGAAAATTCAGTGATGAGAGGACAGTATTCTGGAGAGATTTTTCTGGACCAATGTGGTATATGGATACAATACAAAAAACAAGAACTCTGAGAGGGCTGGCCAGATAGCTCAGCAGATTAAAGCACCTGCTTAGGCAGATACAGGACTGGGGTTTGATCCCTGTTATGCCATGCCAGCCCTGAGCACAGGACAGTCTGAGAAGGCTGTTGAGACTGGGCGAGGTGTTGCACACCTGCAATCCCAGCACTTGGGAGGTTGAAAACAGGAGGATTATTATGAATGTGATCTGTGTAGTGAGACCATGTAGAGCCTGTACTAAACAGATTTTAAAAAAATAAGAACTCTGATTTTTGCCTCTTATGATATAATAATTAGTTCAAAATTGATCAAATATTACAATGTCAAAATACTTAAAATTTCTATGGGACAAAATCTTTGTGCTTTTGGGTCAGGCAAATATATCCTACTGACACTATTGTCATAAACAAAATTCATAAAAACCAAAAATGACAAATTACATTTGATTAAAATTAAAAAAGTTTGATCTCTGGCAGACATTGTTATGAGAATGAAAGAATAAAGCACAGAGTGTGAGAAAATATTTGCAGATAGTATATACTGAAATCCATTTTCTATATCTAATAACTCTAGAACCCAACAATTAGAATTTATTAAAAAACTGATTATTTTCAAAATGTCATGAAAAGATATTTTACAATGAAACCTTACTGAAATAAAAACATAGAGAAGGTGTTATTATGACCAAACATAATCTGAATGAAATTCAAACCACAGGAAGATGCCACTACATACATTTAAAGATATAAAACATCTGAGAACAACAAGTGTGAGGAATTATAGGATGTAGGGTTTCCATAGTTCCCATATAAATCATCTGCACTAACTGCACAGTGAATTTAGAAAACATGGTGCTCACCTACAACTGATTAAATTGAGGCCCTTAACTTGGTCATTGTGAGCATACAGCTGATGCGGTCATTCTGCACTAAACATTCACCTTAATGTACAATAACTTTACATATTCTTCAGTCCAAGAGAGGAGCCTGCCCCTTGAAAGTCAGGACAGAGGAAAAGCATTGTTCTAGGACATAGAATCTTTACCATGGAAAGAAATATTTAGAAACATCTCTAAGTAATTTTATTTTCTTCAAATCTGCTTATTCATTTTACCGTAGCAGAGTAGTTTTATCTATTGTGGAGCTGACGATATCAGCATGACATTAAAACCAAGAGGCATAGAAGCCGGTAAAAATATTGTACACGCATATTTCTATAGTTTAAAAACTCTTTAAAATGAAATTGGACTTTTTGCTGGTACTGGAGAATGAACTCAGGACCTTGTGTTTATTGGACATGTTTTGTATAATGAAAAATTAACTTTAGCCCTCTGTTTATGCGGTTCCTTCTTTTTTTTTTTTGGCAGAATCAGGGATTGAACTCAAGCCCTTTACTTATTCCAATGAGCCATCTCCCTAGCCCTGTGAGGTTCCTTTTATATTGTGTTAGAGCAAATTTAGACTCTCGTTTCCCCAAACTGTAAGATTTGTAAGACACAAAATGTTTTGTTCAGGCCCAAATTCTGTTGGAAAAGAAAGTAACTATTATAAGCCCTCATTGTGAGGAGAACTAATTTACTGTTATGACATTTACATGTTCCTTGATATTATTTCAGGAGAATTCAATATGGAAAAAGATTCTATTCATCTCTTTGAACAGAAATAACTTGGTACAAATTTAGGACAAAGATTCCAGGATCTCTTTTGCAATGATCATATGTTGTATTTACTTGAATAAAATAAATTGTACCTTGTCATTTCCAAAGAGAAATTCATTAAACATTTGATGAATGTTGAAGTTATAGGAGAATAGGAGGGATTTGGACAAAAATACTACATAATAATTCACTTGCAGAATTTCTTTGTGAAAAGAGAATGGATGGACAATACTTTTATGTGATCTAGCATATTCTCTTATTTATCTTGAAAAGCACAATAATTTTCATGTGGCAGATGAATTTTCTGATATAATTTGGTTTCTCAGATGTGAACATGTTTTCCAAACTGTTCGAAGGCACAATAGTTTCAAAAAGCTACTTTATGAATTAATAAAATATTGTATGTTAATAATAGCAGTGTGTAATTGTCAGCTGAGATTATAGTACTTTTAATTTTTCCCTCTTGGAGCACAAATCCCCATCAAATCAAATGAAGCTGGGGATGCCCAGTGTTGGCAGAAATTGTGGTATTGACAATAAACTACAATACACCACTGAACTTGAATCCTTTTTCTCCTTGTTTTTCTGTTTTGATCACTAGACCATCCTAAGTCACATGGTTAATATGAGGACATATTGAGTCATCAACACAGCAAATTAAATGAATTAATTTTTCACCAAGTAACTCTTGCCTCCAATTCTTTTCTATTTCTTCTATGGTCTTCCACTAATAACAACCAGCGTCTATCAAAAATGAGACTGGATTTGTCTTCTTACAGAAGTCTTGTCTTGTTTACCTAACTATCATCACTCTGTCCTGCTCCTTTTTTTTTCCAAGTATGAGGTCCACAGTCTCTTGATTTTCTGGTCAAATAATTTTGTTGTTACTGCATGATTATTTAAATATAGTGATTCTCCTGTTTTCAGCCTTCCCAGAACAGAGATTACAGGTGTGTAACACCATGCCCTGACTCTGCAGCTGGCTCAGCCTGCTGTGGGGTCAGGGCTAACATGACATGTGGTGCCCGGGATTGAAATACGGTTCCTGTGCTTGTCTACACAGGCACATTAAGCCCACAGAGCTATCTCACTGGCTCTCATTTATTTATTTTTATCTCATTCTAAATGGGTGAGATCTTTGTCATGTTCCTTGCTCTATTTCCAAAACAAAACTATCAAACACCCAGAAGACAATACTTTTCATACTATAGGTGGTCAATAACATTCTGGCCAGAGAAATAATTTATAAAAAAACTCGATGAATTGACCCACACGTTTTTCAGAATTGAGGACCAGTGAAAAGAGAGGAGCACTCAAAGGGCACTTTGAGAAGCACTATGCAGGTTTCTATGATATTTAACCTCATATATCTGTTTTCATTCATTTGGCTAATTTTAATAGAGGTGTTGTAGAGAAATGCATGCCTATATTTTTATATAATAATTCTGTAGAGTTATTCTAAGTGGATATAAATATTGGATATATATATATATATATATATATATATATATATTCATATATAGTTCTGTCAATTTTTTTAATGTTTTTCAAGAGACTTTAAAGGTAGGGAAATAGGTATGTATTGTAGATATCTTCACTTACAATTAATTTACCTTGAGTTAATTTAGCCAAGGTACATATTATTTGGTTATAGATGTGAAAAAAAAATTTTTAAGTAATTGGCCTAAGAATGATCCTGGTATCCTGCAATGATTTATTCAACTTACAATGATGCACAAAAACAGACCTTGCTGTTGGTGTCTATCACAGTGAAGCAATGAAAAGATTTAACTGACATAAAGAAGATGATTGGTCTCCATGAATATGAGTAATGGAAAAATATAGCTCGAGATGGAATACAATCCGCATTATGACCATGGGTATGTTTGGCCAAGCTTTCTCTGTCATTCAAAAATATCCACACAATATTTTTATACAGATCTAAATATATAAGGGTCATCTGACTAAGGTAAACAAGACTTATGTAACAAAAATTGCAGCTTTTGTATCTGATTAAGGTCAGTCAATTCCCCTTAGGATTTATCCTGAGACCCTGTACCACAGTTTGTAGATCCTTTGTCTGTGTCAGCCATGTGAATGAGTCATGGCCATTGCTTGACCAATTTGCTCTCTGTGAAAGCCTGAGAGAATGTTTGCTCTCCATGTGACTCTCCTTAGGCACACTCTACATCATCAAGAACTTTCTTCTTTGGACCCATAATCTCCTTGATCAGAAAATTTGAGACACTTTAATTTTATGTGTGACACACTAGCTGTTCAACAGGCCATTATTTAATTTCTCTGTGTTCATGGAATTTTTGGAGGGTTTCTTTGTCATCAATTTCCAATTGCAAAGCATTATGTTCACATAATATGGATGGGAAAATTTCAATTTGTTTTCATTTATTAATCATGTTTTATGGACTGGTATATGGTCTATTTTAGATACTATCCCAAGTGTAGCTGAAAGAATGTGTTTTCTGATGGTGGATGGAGCACTCTGAAAGCATTGATGAAGTGCATTTGTTTAGAGGTTTGATTCAATTCTGGTATTTTTTTCTTAATTTTTTTCTCTAGTTTATCTATTTATGTGACAATGGAGTATTGATGTCCCCAATTACAATTGTGTTATTGCTTATTTGATTTCATGTCTATTAACATTTGTCTTATACGGTTGGGTGCCCCTGTGTTTGGTGCATATATATTTATTGTTGTTATGTATTCCTCTTAAATTTTTCCCTTGAAAATATGCAGTGACCTTCTTTATCTCCTTGATCATGCTTGGTGTGAAGTTCACATTGTCTGTAAACAAAGTAGCTACCTGAGCTTTTTTCTGTGTTCTTATTGCATGGAAGATTGTTTTTCATCCTTTGATTTTCAGTCTATGAATTTCTTTTTGAGTTAAATATATTTCGTGCACAATATATTACTGGATATTGTTTCTTGATATGTTCTACCACTCTGTTTCTTTTTATTGATGACTTGGATCCATTTACATTGGTGGTTATAACTGAGATGCATTGGCTTAACTTTGTCATATTTTCCTAATGTTGCTTCTCCATTTTTTCCCTCCTTTTCATTGCTTGTCCTGTTGATATCTGTTCTATAGGGATATTCTCCACATGTAGATGGTTCTTTATAACCATTATAAGAACATACTTCTTCATTTTACAAAGAATGCAGTGTTTCTATTTGGCTCAGCAGCTAATCCTTTAGTACTAAATTGTAGTGGATACTCTTACCCTGTACAGTGATGGCACTGTCATATAGGCAGAGAACTGATTATAACACATATAATGTCCTGGTTAAAATAGTATAGTTAGTAATCACAATAGTTTCAAGTATATCTTTGCCACTATCAAATTATGGTAAGCATTAGCCTGGTACTTCCAACTGCAGGAGCAAACTCTAATTTTATATAACAAAATCAAATATATACCATGCACTTGTGTATAGTGATTCTCTCAGTTTATAGTAATCTTACACCTTTACAGTGGGTAGGGGCTAAAGATATACAGAGGACAAAATAATTTGATGAATTTCATAAAATAGAATTGAGTCAAGGCTGGAGGTCTAAGGATGATCATCTAAATTTTAGAAACCTGGAGAGCCCAAGGTGAAAAACGATGAAATAGGATACAAAGGAGCAATAAAAAAGTGAAGACATGTTGTTTATTCTCTTGAAAGTTAGCAGCAATTGTGGAAACAGAGAAAGATAAAGAGAAGAAAACAATAAAGATAGGTAAGAAACCTAAACAGTGGGGGAGGAAAAGAAGAAAGAAAATGAAAAATAGAATCAGAAGAAAATAAATGTAGTAGATAGATCTGAGAAGCTGAACAGGGAAAAGTAAAGCAAATCCCAAAATAAAATGAAAACAATGTGTAAGATGAAAGAAGGAGACTTAATTCCAAACAGTCAGGAAAAAGATAGTCAATCAGACAAACTGGGCAGAATTAAAGTAGTAAAATAGCTCTAGTGTTCTGCGATAGTGTCCATGTAAGATTTCAGAAACACGCTGTGTACTCCAGGCAATGGAAATTTTGTGAAATATAGAACTGGTCTTAGCCTCTGGATGTGGGGTTTCAGGCTAGTTTTTCTGTTAATCAAATTCTCCAGAACCTAGGTGCTGGCTCCTTACTGATGCTTCCGACACTTCCATGTTGGTGCTCTCACTGATTACTCAATATTCCTGGCAATACTGAGTATTCTCTTGGGCTTTGTGGATTAGGTTCAGTTTGACCATCAGTGTCCTGTACGTACCTGCAAACACTGGGTCCATCTTTCCATAAGCTTTTTTTACAGAGACTGCCTTTTGGCTTTTATTTTCATATAACAAATAGATGTGGAGAGTTGAGGTGGGGCTTGAGTCTTGGATCTCAGTGTAGTACAAAGATGCTGAATGTAATCATTTGTGTCCTTTGTTAGACAGCAGGTTTCTGAGGCCATGGGCCAGAAGTTTTCATCTACTGACCTTCCTGAGACATACTGGGCACTCTTTTGCTGTACGAGTGAGATTTGAATAAGTAAGAAAAAATTACACGTCTTACTCATTATTAATTTAAAGGAAAAACAGAAAGAAACATAATGCTGGTGCATTCAATTCACTTTGGGTCAGTGGTAGCAGTCATGCCAGCTACAATATTCCTTCCATATTCTGTTTATTGCTTCCTTGTTTCTTTTTTATGTCATTATGACTAATCCATGAGAAGTGGCTAAGAGGACAAGGCTCATGCAAAGGCCACACTAGCTGATAATGGAAGGAAATATTCTTGGACAGAAAATTGTGAAGCATACAGTCCTTGCATTCTATTTTCAAAGCATGTGAAAAGGTCTTCTGACAAAGATTTCTGTTAGCACCTAACATATGTTTTGGCACAAAGTTGCTAGATGTTCATGTATGAAGATGAAACAGGGTTAAAGGAGTTTCTGATTTATTTCACATTGTGAACTTGGATTTTTTGGAGGGGTGAATGGAATGTGGGATGCTCTTTACCTGCTCCTGCTGTTTCAGACCTGTGAAGGGTGCTTCCAGGAGTAAGTAGAAGCTTGATTTCTTTACCAGTTTTACCCCTGGCATGGAAAAGTGACTTATGTGGAAAGTGTGGGGATAATCATTAGGCAGTTTTACCTTCTCTAATTCTCTCTCTCCTTCAAGAATATTAATGTTCATTCTGGTTTTGCAATTGTATTTACTAGTTGTGCATAAATCTGCCCAGTGGAGTTCAATTGCGGGTCAGCTGGCTCTCTCTCAAAGTGGAGTCCTTCCACTAGTTATCAGCAACAAAAGAAATATTTCAATCATCACATAATACTGTAAACAGTGAATGCATAAAGTTGTTTATTTGATCAATGATCAGTAAAGGCCTATTATGTTTTGTGCATTATCTAAGGACTTGGACATATAAAGAGAAAGGTACAATACTTGGGGAACAAAGCACTTGTGTGGAAGTATTTTGATGCTGCCTGAGAAGGAGGTTTTGAACCTTGGTATTTAAAATATTTTCTTTTAGCTGTATAAATTGAGTATATTTTTATCTGTGTGGCCTATATTTTATAGTTAATTTCTAATTTTGGAACTGGCTAAAGATTTTGGTATCATTTTCCTTCTGCAGGTCATAACTGTTCATCTCAAAGTTGGTGGCATAAGACTCTGGAATTTTCTTCTTTCTCTATCCTGGAGTTCAATCAAGCAGGGCCATCTCCTTACAGATGATAAGAAAGGATGCTGTCTTGCTTCTGTTAGCTTCTCGGATTTCCTGCTCCAGTGGCTTGTGGCCACACCACTCCATCTTTCTTTTGTCACATTCCCTTCTACTCTGCACCTGAATCATCTTCATTATTTCTCTTTCTTTTATAAAGACACTTATGACTCTACTTAGGGTCATCTTGGATAATATAAGATAAAAGCCATGTCTCAAAATCATCACCGTAATTACAACCACAGAGACAGCTTTTCAAAAGATGTGCTATCCAGCAAATACAGAAATTATGTTATTGAAATATTCTCAGATAGGTTAGCAGATTAAAGTGCTTGCTTAGGCAGCATGCGGGGACCGGGGTTTGATCCCTGGCCCCACATGCCATGCCAGCCCCACCTGTGAAGCACACTGAGATAGCCACTGAGACTGGACATGGTGGAGCACACCTGTAATCCCAGCTCTTGGGAGGCTGAAAACAGGAGGATCACTACGAGCCCAATCTGTGTAGTGAAACCATGTAGACCCTGTACTAAATATGTAAAAAAAAAAAAATCCTTGGAAGTCATTTCTCCCCCATGTGGACTTATCTAGCACATTCTGTGTCCACTATAGTGGATTAGTCTGCAATTCTGGGATTCAGTTGTCAGACTCTTTTTCTCTCATACAAAGCCATGTATTGTGACATGGCTTCACGATATAATTATAACACATGTAGCACACTACAAATTGTATATGCAGGGTGTTATTTTCATCTGTCAGAGTAAATGAACTATTAAGGTGTTTTAAAAAAAATAGGTCAAGTTGTATCTCCAATTCATAGTCACCTGGAACTTGTGAATACAACTTGTGAATGGTGCCTTGTAAAACAGAACTAAGATTTTGTAAAGAAGATTCAATTGCTACAACCAGATTTACTGGATTCAGAAGCTCAAGCCAATAAGTAACCTTATTCTTATGCACAGAAGAGTGCTCAGATAGCTGAAGATGAATAGAAGTTGGCTAAAAGATGATGAAGCAGAGGTTGAAATGATGCACATAAGCCACTGAGGTACTCCAGAGATTTCTGGTAAATGCCAGAGCTAGGAATGGGGAGGGGGGATTCTTTTTAGGTTCTTTAAAGAAAACATGGTGCTGCTGACAACTGAATTTTGTACTTCTATGGAACAATTGAAGGGTACATTTCTATTGTTTAAGTCATTTACATCTGTGATATAGTTTTGTGATGCTTTACCATAAAAAACTTAACACAGTAAGAAAATTAGAAAATGATAAGTTCAGTTATTTTCATCCTTTGTTCCAATTTTTAAAAGTTCTTCTTTGTTACTCATAGTAAAGAATGTAATCTAAAAATGTTACCATGAATTTTATACTCCTGATTACCTCAGGCATGATAATTTTACATGTAAATATATGAACATTCATCTGTTATAAAATATCACCACAAAATTATGCAATTTCAACTTTGAAGTTATGATATACAAACTTTTTTAAAATAAAAAGTAGAAGTGGCAAGTGCTAGACCCATTAACTCCTTTGGTTTTCTTTCTGTCTTTCTTTCTTTCTTTTTTTTTTTTTTTTTGGTACTGTGGATTGAACTCAGGACCTTGAGCTTGCCAGGCTAGTGCTTATTCTACTGAGCTATCTCTCCAGACTTCCATTGCTTTTCTATCAGGTTTTGATGTGCAGACATTCTACCAAGACTCATATCTGGGCACAGGAGGAGTGAAAAAAGAAAGAACTATGAGTTGCTCCCTTATTCACTTCCTCTCCCATATCAGCCTGTTCAGGACAAACATGAGGAGCAATTGATACATGAGGAGAATATGATGAGAAGTACCTTAGTCTGACATTCATAAATGTTTTAATATATGGGTGAGCACAGAATTTTTTCAAATCCATAATCTTGAGTGTTCTACAACACTCCAAGGTAAGCATGTTGGAAGGTAAACAATGCTATGAACACTGAAAATGGGTAGAGGAATGGTACCAGATGTATATATTTCACAAGTCTCCTCTGATCAAATGCATAATCCAGTGTCCCACTGATGTATAAAACAAAGCTCAAAGATTATCAAAAATTTCAGGACAGAGCAAAATACATATTAAACGAAACATGGAAAAAAATAAACCAAGCAGGGTACCTTTCTAACTGTAATCTTACTTATTGAAGGGCCTTGCAGCATATCAAAGGGACTGATGACTTTCATCTTTTATTTTTCAACTCATTTTTTAAATAGTCAAAATCTGGTTGGGTGTCTTTGCAGTTCACTTACTTGGAGACTACAACAGAATGTGATACTCAAGCTGAGATTCTTATTTCTGTCATTTCTCAGTCAATTCCAGTGTCACTCTTTATCTACAGCATTATCTTTGAACTTATAATATAGGGCTAGACTGTAGATGGTCTCACTGGAGGACAGTCTTCTTAGCTTCAGCAACTCTGTATACAGTGTTCATTCTATAGGAATCACATGACCTAGTTGTTCATCAGCATCTCTGGAAAAGTCTAGAAAGTAGTCTTCATGGTTCCTGCAATTAAGGATTTTAGACACAGCAATTAAAATGTTTGTAGGAAGACTGGGGAGATAGCATGACAGCCTAAGTACCTGCCTGGCAAGCACAAGGTCCTAAGCTCGATCCCCAGTACCTCATGTCATTGGGGCCCTGGAACCAGGAATAGTAATGCACACCTGTAATCTCAAAACTAGGGATGCTTAGACAGAAGGATCACTATGAGTCTGAACTGCATAGTGAGACCCTGTATCAAATAATAATAACAATAATGGTATTAAGACTTTCCTGTTCTTGAATGGATAATATGTATTTGGCACAGGATCTCAGTATGCATCTTGGACTCATAGTGATTCTCCTGTTTTCAACATCCTAGGTGCTGGGATTATAGGCATACACCACTACCATGGCTGGTCTCAATGGTCTGCTCAGTGCACCTGGGACTGGAGCCAGTGAGCATGTAGATGCTGGAGATTGAGCCCAAGTTTCTGAGCTTGCCTTAGCAGGTACTTAGTCCTCTGACCTATCTCATTGGCCCTTATTAAAGTTTGATATGAGTTCAATCCCTGCAAAAATACATACACATATAAGTACACCATCAATTCCTTTCCCTTCACAGCCACTTATTCCAGGCTGAAGAGTGGGTGGGCTTAACTGTCAAGTTAGGGTCCAGACCACTTGCTGTTAAGGTGCTGGGGAGCTCTAAGTGTAGAGCTATCAGGGGGCTGTTAAGTGGGCCTTCTGAGAATTTTTGAATCCAAAAGGAAGGAATTAAGAGGTCAAAGGGCCCAGGACCTCCTGTGAGGTCTTGATCCAGTCAAGCTTGAAATCATTAAAATCACTTAAGTTGCCAAGTGTGGTAGTGCACTCCTATGATCCCGGCACTCAGGAGGCTGAGGTGGGAGGACTGCTGTGAATTAAAGGGTGAATCTGAACTGCATAGTGATTCTGAACTCCACACCTATCTCAAAAACAGAACAAAAAATTCTAAAGTTAGTAATATAGCCTGTTACATAAATATAAGTAACAACATAAAAAAAATAAATTGCTCATCTAAAGAAATTGTTTCACCTCAGCAAAAACTAAGGGTCTGAAAGTCAAATTGAAGACATTTAGCTTCTACAAAGGACACAAATATTGACAAGACATGTACAAGTACTGATTCCCACAGACATCTGACCACTTTTTATTAGTTTTTCATATGATCTTCATGGAATTTCACTTAAATTGCCAAAGTTTCCATTATAGTTACATTCATAAACAAAATCTCTTAGAATGCCAACACAAGGAAAAAGGAGTTCTACACAAGTTGACAACATGCATTCTTCACTCATTTCTCTTTTTGAAAGAAGTTTCATCTTATTCCTCCTGTGTGTATGTCAATCAGTGACATACAACTAATTACTCTGTGAGAACAAAACATAGAGTAGGGTGTTTCCAGAAATATCTGCTGTATCATACATGATGTATCGGTGCACTTGACAAATAAAAGAGTTTTGAAATATTCTTAAAGATTTTCTATTATTTTTTAGTATTTGGTTAATTATTTCACACTGCAAAGCAATTAAAAAAAAACTTACAGAAATGTAGTATTTTCTTTTAAGTTAGTTCTTAGGAGTATCCATGTTTTCTTTTCATTCTATTTCCGTAAAATTCTCTTTTAGGAAATTTCTCCTTCTTCTACCTCTGTATTTCCCAGACACTCTTACATACATAGATGACAGCTCACTATTTGGAACAAATTTATATTTTGGTGAGTGTGGAAGCCTGTAGAATATAGTTTTAGGCTCTCAATGTTTATACAACAATTTTAGAGGCAATCTTACTTTCATGTCAAGGTGCTGTGTCTTATGAATTGTATTCTGGGTATACCCAGATGTGATATGCCTGGTAACCTGGGGAGGCTGTGATGTCTGTTTATTTGTGGATTGAAAAGCAGTCAGTGAGCTTTTCTTTTCATCATCTTCCACCTTGACTGCCGGCTGCCACCATGAAGGTCGAGCTATGCAGCTTCATTGGATACAAGATCTACCCGGGACATGGGAGGCATTAGGCCAGGACCAACGGGAAGGTATTCCAGTTTCTGAGTGCAAAATGTGAGTCTGCATTCCTTTCCAAGAGAAATTCTTAGCAACTGAACTGAACTGTCCTTTACAGAAAAAATCACAAAAATGGACAGTAGGAAGAAATTCGAAAGAAAAGAACATGACAAGCAGTCAAATTTCAGAGGACCATCACTGGTGCATCTCTTGCTGACATAATGGCCAAGAGAAATCGCAAACCAGAAGTTAGAAAGGCCCAAAGAGAACAAACCATCAGGGCTGCCAAGAAAGCAATAAAGGCTAAGCAAGCATCTGAAAAGACTGCAATGACTGCTGCTAAGGCCCCACAAAGGCAGCACCGAAGCAGAAGTGTGTGAAGCCTGTGAAAGTTTCTGCTCCAGGACTTGGTGGAAAATGCTAAATTGGAAGATTAGATTTTCACATAAAGATCTGTAATTCTAATTTGTGCTGGATTTTTACAATGGAAATGTTGGGTCTGTGTGGTAATAGGGGAGCTATCAAATTAAGAATTTAAGACAGACCAATTAAGTTAATATTCTAGGAATGGAGTTGTGGCGTATTACAGTGAGCATGCTAAGTATGCATGAGGCTGAGGACACTTCCTTTGCTCTCAGTGTCAAACTAAAAATTCCGTTTCTCAGCATAGCACCTCCTAAGATCAATCTTTCAGTTGGTAAGGTATTAAAGGATGTAATAGACCTATAGTTGGATGCTGGCTTTATTCTGTTTATAGAGGATTCTGGTTACAAGGCTACGAGATGTTTGCACAGATTTAGTTTAACTTGATTTTATAAAAAAGCTGTCATTTCTCTGAAAAGAAAAGCAAAGCCATCAGTGAGAGAATTTACTACAACCAAGAATCAGACATAATAGGTCAACAAAATAGAATAACTTAGAATTACACACATAGGGACAGCTGGCTTTAACAAAATTCTAAAGGAATTTTGGTAGATAAAGGATAATCTTTCTGGTAAGTGTTGCTGGATGCATTATGTATACAGATAGGTACTGTGACAGGAATTCATATAAACAATTATGAGCTTCAGCCCTTACCTGTACCATATAATGGTTATCTCAACATAGACAAAGAACAAAATGTAAAGCAAATGTATGTAATTCCTCTAAGGCAAAGTCTTTATGCCTTTAGTATAAGCAAAGCTTATTTATTAGATTTCATGGATAATTAAAACTTCTGATATTGAACAATAGTAAAACAATAAAAAGGGGAATGCCACTGTTTGGAGATGGTATTTGCCAACCAAATATATGAAAACTATATTTGGTACTGTATAAAAAAGTCTAAAGTCCAATAATTAGAAAGTTAAAATCTCCTCAAGATTTACACTGCAACCATGTACAACACTTTGTAGATCTTTGGTCAGTGGCAGCTATCTGGATGAGTCACAGCCATGGCTTGACCAGTTTGTTCTTTGTGAAAGCCTGAGACAAATTTTTCTCTCTAGGAGACTCTCCTTAGCACATTGTACATCGTTGACCACTTTCATCTGTGGCCCCATAATCTCCTTAATCAGAAAATGTTGAACACCACTAAGTTATAGGATGTGAAAAAATGGGGGGGGGAATAAAAATATATATATTTATATCTATATCTATCTATATGTATGTATGTGTGTGTGTGTCTATATATATATGTATACACAAGAGATTTAGGATAGATATACAACTACTTTCTCTAAGTTCACTGAGAATAAAAGTTTGTGCTAGTATTGTTTAGCCAAGATATGATTTCTGCAACTTATCCTCTGAATAACTACTACTTCAGACAAGAATATACAGTATATTAATTATTGTAACCATCCTACTAATCTGTTTTGAAACTGTTTCATCTTTATTTTGTCTTTTTATCATTAAAATGAATAAAAGGTATTAAAAAAGAAAATTAAAAATAATGAAAAGATTAGGTAAAATAATTTGAAAAGAGATTTCACTATGAAAGGCATGTAGACATGAACAATTGCTTATTTTACTTAATCAATAACTAAAATTAGAATTCAGAACACACATGTTACCACCAAGTAAGTATTTCAAGACATAAAAATAAAAAGTCTTATCATACCAAATCTTTTATTTTATTTTTTTTTTAATGTATTTAGTATAGGTTCTACAGGGGCTTACTACACAGATCAGACTCATAACGATCCTCCCTGTTTTTCAGATTCCCAAGTACTGGGGTTAG
The DNA here is from genome assembly GCA_004027165.1 of Ctenomys sociabilis. Lineage (NCBI taxonomy): Eukaryota > Metazoa > Chordata > Mammalia > Rodentia > Ctenomyidae > Ctenomys > Ctenomys sociabilis. The sequence goes on from PVKA01006427.1 coordinate 24,383, forward strand.
AGGAACGTGCCTCCATGCCCAGTCTGAATTGATACCTGAGTGTGCTCTGGCGGAAGGGCAGACATAGCAGGCTGGGGATTGAATGTTGGTCCCTGTGTCTACCTAAACAGGTGGTTTAATCTCCTGAGCTATCTGGCCAGCCCACCATTTTTTTTCCCTGTATTTCGGACATGGTCTATAGGCTCTTACTATATAGATGAACTTGTAGTGATCCTCCTCTTTTCAGCCTCTCAAGCACTAGTATTATAGGCACACACAACCACACCCAGTCTCAGTTGCTGTCTCAGCATGCCCAGCAGGCAGGACCAGCAAGGTACCCTGGGGATGGGACCCCAGTCACTGCACCAGCCTAAGCAAGAGCTTTAGTCTGATGAGCTATCAGGGCAGCCCTAAGCCCACCAAATTTTGATGTACAACTGTATGAAGTAAAATTCTGCATTGCTAACAGTATAATAACTAAAGAATACACTGCAGTTTATTCAAAAGTTATACATATAATTCAGACTATTTTCTTATATGTTCATGCAAAAGCTTTTCTAATGATGTTCACACCCTCTTTGTTTTTATTAGTTGAACACTCTCATGAAAGCATCCCCTGATATCTGAATATTTAAACTGTGATAGACCCATACAATGAGATACTGCTAGACACAACAAAACAAAGCAATGACCAATTGATTTAAAATTATGAATTAATGGGGCTGGGGAGATAGCTTGGCAGTCTCAGAGTGCAAGGACCCAGGTTTGATCCCTGGTACTGCATGCCATGCCAGCCCTCTAACCTCGGGCATGCCATGCTGATCCTTGAAGCCAGGTGTTGTGGCTCCTGTCTGTAATCTTAGCACTTGGGAGGCTGAGATTAGATGATCACTATGAGTCTCAGGTCCATAATGAGACCATGTACCCAATAAATAAATAAGATTTTTACAATTTAATACAAAATTTATGAATTGCTCTCAAAATAATTATGCTCAGTGAAAGAATCCAGACCTAAGAGTACATATTGTATGAATTCATTTTTATATATTTTTGGAAAAGAGAACACATCTCTAATGACAGGAAATATATGACCCTTTGTGTGGGCATCAACTTCAGGAAAGGGAAAGGTAGAAAGGAGGAGGTGGACAACAGTGTAAGAAAATATCCATATATTATTATATTAAAGTATAATAAAGCAATTGCACTTTAGTAAAGCTTTTTTCTTAAGAGCAGTGAGCCACAGAAATGTATCAATAAAAGCATGCCAGTAGAGAACTGAAAATTCATGTGTTCTCTACCATTTATTAAACTTTTCCTGTGTATTTTTAATTTATTTCCAAACATATATCCCAATTCTTATGAGGTATAGTTATGCTAATAAGAAAATAATATAACAATAGTCATTAATATGTCAGCAAATTTTTGATATTCCTGCAGCATTACGTCACATTAATGAGGAAGTACAGCTTTACCCAGGCTGTCTATGGCTTCATTTCATTGAGCACTTGAGTATCACAAACCCACTGTAACCCCTCAGTGCCTTTTGTACTTGCCTCTGGGAACAGTGGTACTAGTGACAGTGTGGTCACAGTGTTGAAAATGGTTTGCTAGAAGCTCCTGAGCAGGATAATGTTCCTTCCCAGGACTCACTCCTGGACATGGAGGCTGTCTGAAAGTAGCTGGAACAGGAGAGTAAGAAGCAGCAGTTCCCTATGGAACTTGGGAGAATCTGTTGGTATGACTATAGAGAGCTAAATTAGAAATATTATAGGCAGTCAGACAAGTTTAAGTCCCAGAGAGAATAAATATAAAAGATGGCCATGGATTACAACTGTGGTCAGAGATGCGACCTTTGGAATGGAAGACTCAAGATGAAGAAGTGAGCAGGTGTACATGCCTCTGTAAGGAAAAAGTGGTAATGCCTGGTTCAGTAAAGTCTGGATAGCCATCAGTCACCTCAGTGGATGAACATAACCCCCAGACCCATCCCTTTCTGAAAAGCTTTTTGTTCTTTCTATGTACACTTGCTCCGTGACCTACCTCTCCTGGGGAGCAATGTTACCTAAGTGGTTATATTTGTAATCTTAGTAGCTGATCCTAATTTTGACCCACATTGCACCCACCTCATGATTTTGCTGTATAAATCTTCCTATGAGAAGTGGAATCCCTGGCAACCCCATTCACACCCCTTCTGGTCTCAGGAGCTGTATCTATTCCTCTAATATTTTCTAATCTTGTTTGTTTGTTGTTGTTTGTTTGCTTTTGGTTTATTTGATACAAGGGATTGAACTCAGTAACTTTCACTTGCCAGGCAAGGGCTTATGTCACTGAGTTCTCTCCCCTTCCCTATAATTTTTACTATTTACCTCCATTGCTGCTCCTTAGAAGTAATCCTTCAAGTTTTGTGAACATGAACTTAAAGTATCTGGTATCTATCAATTTGGAAGTAATACTTTCCTTATATCATTCATAGATCCTACATTATCCCTATATCTTTATCACTGTTTTAAACATGCCTTATACACACAAATCAGCCTTTTACCATAAGTAAATGCATTTTAATAATGGCAGGATATAAATACTGACTGCCATCAAATTTCTTGGACATGTGAAATTTAACTGGATGGATTGATACAAATTACAAACCATTAGAACATAGTATGTTATGCTTTCACATTTTTGTTTCTCAAGGGACAATGTCTTAATTTGCTGTTTAATTGATATTTCAAATGATTCTGAAAGGACAAGAACATAAAAAGTGTCCTCATTCCTAAATATTTGGGAGATTAGGAAAGTTTACTGGTAATCCTAAAGCTCATATTTGAAATGCTTGCACCTTTAAGCCTTTTGAAGTGCGATGTTTTCTCAACTGCCTAAAAAAATTATTATTTAATGTCCTTTGAATCACAACTGTGCTACAGAGGATGAATATGCCAAAGCAGATAAGAACAGCTATTTTCAAAGGACTTTCTACTTCAAGCTTAATACTCTCCCAAAGTTTATATAACAGAATCCCAAGCTGTGGCGAAGGTTTAACAAGCATGTTTCTCAGCAGTTCTGGGATTTACATTAGGTAGTTTTAGTGCACAAAGAGAAAATAAAATATAAAAATATATTGAATTCTTAAGTAAAGCAATGATTCTGGGTTTTTATTAATATTCTTAGTGGTGACAAATATTAATGCTATTCTGTCATAGAGTTATTCACTTTTTCTTAAGTGGACTACCAGCCATTCTATTTGTAAAGTTTATATTGATCCATGAATTGATGAGAATACTGGGCCCTTCACAAGGAGTTATTAGATACACTGCCTATTGCTTAATTTTTATTTTGAGACAAGGTCTTGCTCTCTTGCTAAACAGACCACACTGAGCCTGAACTTCTGATCTTGTTGTCTCCCTCCTGCAAAGTGCTGTAATTACAGCTCTGCGCCATCAGACCCAGCTGCCTGACCGGTGTAAAGACAAATCACCCTCATTTTCAGTTATTGGAATTTGGATTATCATCACCTTCTTTTTTCATCCTCTATTTCGCTGAATTTTCTTCATCATATTGAAAGATTTTCAATTGGAAATATCAGACTGCATATTAAGGAAGTATATACAGTTAAACTAAACACAATTTTGTAAACAATAAACTTAAAGTGGTAGATATTTGCATCCAAACAGTTTTACATATTTTTGTTGGTGACTTTTTCAGTATTTTCTAACATTAACTTTTATTGAGAACACCCCTGTCACTATCTAAGTCATTCATTTATTAATCTTGTTCCTCCTTGTTAGGGAGACTCTGACTCAGCCCCAGGTTGAGCCAGCAAGCCTATCAGAGCCTCAGACTCCTATTGCAGAAATCCAGTTCTGAGTTAGCACCTGGTGAACATGTCCTGCCAATACTTTGGTGGCCAGGAAACTTGTGCTTGGAGGGTACCACCTTCCTCCTTGCCGTGCATCTAACGTCCAGTAGCAGACACTGTTCACCACGCCTACCACACTGCATTATTCATCATTATGTGCTTACTTTTAAGCATATATTAAGCATATATTGCCTCTTTACCTCAAAGAAATATATTTAAATGGGAAAAGCAAAAGACATGTTTGACATTAAACTCTACAGCTAAGAGTAGAAAAAAGTGGGTGGAGATTAGCAGGACTATTCCTTAGGCAACACGTTTTTAAACCATTAGGACCTATCAACCCTTCCCCAAACCTAAATTATGTTCATGCAATGTTAAATTCTTGGTTTCAAGTTTTGAAAATTTACCTTTATTTACCTCACTTGGAACATTTTTCTTGTCCCAAAGGTTTTATAAGTCAAATCCTCATGTAACAATACCTAACCTCCAAACTCCTCTCGCCTGGAGAGTCCCAAAGAATACTTGCTCTTGGTTTCTTTCTTACTAATGCTGCTCTCTGTTACAACATATTTCATCAATTTGTGCATAAGAACCCATAGCAGTAGAGAAACTTCTGATTGTTTGGCATGCATTTAGTTTGCTTATCTATAAAAATAGACATAAGAATACCAGTCCTGGCTAATTATGGCATTGTTTCAAGGAAGAAATGAAATAATTATTTAGAAATATTTTAAAGATGATTCTTTACCATGTAAGTGTGTAGCATTATTAGTACTGTCTCATCACTATTACTCTTACTACTGTTTCTACTATGCTGTCAATAATAATGTTGGGCAAGGTACTACCCAGAAAATAGGTGCATCAAGAAAATATTGCATTTCAGTGCCAGGGAGATAGCTCAGTGGAAAAAAGGCCTGCTTTGCAAGTGTGAAGTCTTGAATTCGATCCCTGGTACTGAAAAAAAAAGGAAAGAAAAAGAAAATATTATATTTCATGTATTTTATTTTCTATCTTCATGTTTGTTCACACTTGAAATTTTACTTATTAATTCCTTTAGCTATAAATAAAGTCTGATACCAGAACAAAGAAATAAGCAGCATTAAAAAGAAAGAACAAAGAGAAAAATATTAAAAGGGTATAAATTGTGTATTCCTGCTGGAGGAATTACACATTTTCATCATCTGTCTACTTATATAATATAATGTCATGTATGAGATTAGTCATTTGATATATTTATCGTGATTTCAGCACCTACAGGGGTTGCCTCAGCTTCTGCTCATTGGGAGAAGATAAAGAATATGCACAGGGTGGAATCCTTTGTGGGGCTCTGTCTGTGAAGATCACAACATGGCTCCCACCCATGTATGCTCAAAATATCTGTTAGTACTTTCTGTTAAAAGTAAATAGTTCTCTGCCCATTCTGTGTCTTAAATTTTGAGCCATTTGATAGTCCAGTTTGTCCCTGGAGTGTATATTAGTTATTCTATTATTTTAAAAATATGTGGAGATAGTATAGTGTGCATGCTGGGAAATAATCAAGGGGAGGGTACTTCCGTACAGCCTGGCTTTGTCGGAGCTGTAGCTTCTTGTAGCTCTCCATCAGCCACACCTGTGGGCCCTTCTGCTATTCCAACACCACAGATCACATGTGTGGCCTACAGGGAATCTGTGTCCAAGCTTAGCATTTGTTTTCTGAATTGCAGAGGATGAGGGAGAGCGAAAGCAAGTTATGACTCCTAGGATAGGTATTAATCCAGATAGACACAAGCTAATAATCTGATTCATAGCGCCTGGACTTAATTAAGCAGGATGCATTGGCTCAGGAGCAACCAGGAGAAAAAGGCCACTCCGTCAGGGTTAGACTGTTACTGGGGCTCCAGCCCATTGAGGGGACCACAGTGGCCACGTCTCAGCCTCAACAGGGAATGAAGTTTGTCCTTTGTGAATCCATGAGGCGTTTGTCCCTGTGAGAATCAGGAAGTGATTCAAAGATTTGGGCACAACTGTTACACTGGTGTCTGTGTCTAATGTAGTATAGCTTAAGGGACCACTGCCTTTCATATTATCAGGCAATAACATAATCTGAGGACCTCTTGTTTTCTTTGCAGAATTTAAAAACTTTGTGAAAAATACTTGGCTCTGTAGAAAATGAAGGAAGTATCAGTCATCCTGCATCATGAATTACTTAAGAATGAAGGCCTGGGAGTGTTTGTTGTACAAGAAGCTCCCTGCACCTCACCCTTGCACCCCACCTCCAACCAGACAGAAGCTCCTCTGGCATTCTCACACAGGAGCCTTTTCATTACCGAATCCCAGACATCCAGCTCAATTATTAACAAATGCAGTATTATATTTATTACAGAGGTGCCACATATTGTTGCCAATTGTCAAATTTTGGTTTCCTGTGGTTGATTTTCATGCAAGAGCAGAACACAGCTGCTGGGCAGGCACCAGCACTCCATCAATCTCTCCAGGCTGCCTCAACCTCAGGATATGTAAGAGTAGTGGATAAATTGGAAGATCAATGGCTTGTCCTGCCTGCTGCGCCAGCTTCTATTGAGAAATTAATATGAGAATCACTATAAATAAAAGATAAAAGATGATATGGCTTACACTGTAAAATATTGAGGCTGGACACAATGTACCCGAGGAGTCTAAACCAAAAGCTGAGCAAGTTAACCTTGTAAGAACTTTCACGATTTTTCTGGAAACTCAGTTTATAAAAGAGTGATCATAGTGTGATGTGGTCAGGATTTCTCTGCATTACCAGGTACAAAAAAACTAGAAACAGTGAGGAAATATTGTCCCTCTTCTATATTCTATGGTACAATTTGGGGACACTGAGGGACTCCAAGGATTATTTACCTCAGTCAGGTCATTGCACAGGAGGACAGGAGACCAGACAGCTGAGTTTCTGCTCATGTTTATGCAGCCAGTTTGAAGTGGGGTGCAAATGGACCCTTGTTCCAAAGCTTAATTCATTTTTACCAGGCCACCTCTCATCACAAAGGCTCTTAATGAAACCCTCATCTTGTACTTTCCAGTACTAATTTGAAATCATGCGCAAAGCTATAAAAGATGGTTTTTGTACAAGACTAAAGATTTTTCTCCAGCATTATACTAACGTTTGGAAGATACCATGTATCAAGCCTCTTTGATTCTGTGGGGTCACAGAGGACATTATTTACTTTTTTCCTGGGGAATAAGAGATGGGACAGGTGACCAAATCCTAAGGGTCACCTTAGAAATGACAAAAAGAAAATTGTAGTTGAATAAGGAGGCCATCCATTTTGGAGAAAATAAGACTTAAAGAGAAACAAGTTGACTACAAAACAATAGGTAAAGCTGAAGAGTCATTGGTTAAATTTGTGCAAATCACCACAGTCTTATTTTGGGTAGGTACACTGGGATTTTCAGACTCAAATTCTACTCTTCTAATGTCACTTCAAGAATAGTCAAGCAGAGTTGTGTGTGAAGCCACTAAGCAGGGCTCTGTTTATATTCTGGTTTGCAACTTCTCTTGGCTGTGTCTCAAAACAACTAGGTGAGATTTAGATTCCTTAAAAGGCAATTATGTTTCTGTTGACCTTGATTTTAGGTTCTACCCATGAATTCATTTTTATTTAGCAAAGATAATATGATTTCTCATCTCTTTTGTCATTTAAGCCTCACTTTAGAGAATCTCCTACACTCACCTGTTAATGATCAGAAGGTAGAGACGCAAAGCTTTCCATTTAGGTTCCTTCTCTTCGGAAGAAAAATGCACTGAAACAAAAATAATGAAAGCATGATTTTTATTTACAGCCAACTCACCTACTGCATAACAAAGATTTATTCCATCTTTAGTAGGTTAAGGAGAATACCCAAATTCAAAAATCTTACATTTTCTTATAAAAAAAAAAATCTGTCATTGCTGTTCCATAAGGGTGACACATACAGATTACAAAAGGGGAAGAAAAAGGATTAGTGATCAATGCCAGTCCTCTCTAAAGTACTTGCTTCATTTGAGAAAAGAATACAAATATTATCATAAATAAATGATCAAAGATTATACACCTTTGGAAGTAAAATAGTAAGCCAGGTACAGTCTGATATGTCAATTTTAATCAAATTAACCTCTATGATAAACAGGGGCTGTTGTTGATTGTGTTTGAAAAATAAACTAGTATTGTTTTATGTACCCTTTCTTAGACACCTGCATGAGATTTGGGAAATGTGTTCTCTCTGGCAACAAAGGTAGACAGAGCAATCCCTCTGTCTCCTGCAAAGATGTACTAACTTATCTTAGGTTGATGCAGTAGCTGTGAGAGGTGTTTAGGGGGTGGAATTATTTTTTACATTTTAAGCAGAAGCTGTGATCAGAAAGTATGCTTTCCATTAGGATGCACATAAATCATTTTTCTCTTATACCATTCATTAGATTAATGTGACCATTAGACCTGCATAGAGTGCATATGTGTCCTGGGCATTTTCCAGAAATGCATTATGTAACACACAGATTTTTCAGTTCATAATTGCAAAGGTTTCAAATTCTGAGCTTCAGAGGAAACTTAGAAACAGGCTAGGTGCAGTGAATTTTTCACTCCCTTGCCTAAGTAGTCCACCAAGATTGTGTCTCTGCTTCAGGAAATGAGACAAAAATCAGGATAAAATCTGAGTGCAGATGCAGCGATTGTTTTCCTTTGCTGAGATAACCAGAGTTTTTCTGTAAGGCTATGAGGAAGAGACTCCTTTTCTTGCATGTTTGACCTCTTCTCTCACCCTGAAAGAATACAGTGATGGGTTGGGTAGTTCACATTCACTTTAGCAAAAATGTACTGAATTATTTAGCATAAGCAATGGGGAAAGGGAAGGTGTAAGCAGGAAGAAATAATTTTAAAATATCTTTTGCTGGAGGGAAACGGGTCTCACTATACCAGAGAAAATATGGCCTATGCAGAGGCTGAAATATTCAGAGATGTGTGTGTTAGCAATAAAGACCAGATCTGGACACAGTCCCTGGCACAGACAGACACACACCTGCACATTCAGTATATCAGAAGTACAACAGAAGAGTTGAAAATTGCTGAAGTGAGAGACATAAACACAACTACAAATGTCTAACAGGAATTAAAGGCCTGAAATCCTAGACTCTGGCAAAGCACTCAGAAGGGTGAATTCTAGCCAATCTCTGATTAGGACACCAGGCCCACACTGAAGATACATTAGAGCATTTATTCCTGCCTGCTCAATATCTCCAGGAGGATTTAAGCACCCTTGTGAGGTGTCTGCCAGTGACTGTCGGAGTTGAGCTTTCTGTGAATCACATCCTTGGTCTTGAATGCAGCTGTGTCCTTGTCAAGAGAGTCAGGCAGAATTTTGAGTGTGACTTTAAATGAGATATTTCTTTTAGATGGTTCACATCTTTGTCACAAGAAAATATCTATGCGTAGTTGGGGCAAGGGACCAGCTGCTGTAAATCTAAGTTATTTTGTGACCTAACCTTGTTATTCTTCTTACTTTATGATAAAGCCTGATCTTACCTCAGGGCCTTTGTACTTGTAGCTTCCATTTCTATAGAATATAATTTTCAGAAACGTTTGTCATAAATTATTTTTTTCTATTCTTTGTCATGATGCATGTTGTCTCCTACATAGACATTTTCTTGATGATCTAGTAACCTGACTTTGTGCCAGTTATCCTTCCTTACTTTATGTCCTTCAGAGGACTTACCACTATATTAAGCACAGTAACTAAATCATAAATAATAATAACTATATGCTGTTTTCCGGTTTGTGTATGGGGGGTCTACCAGAAATCAAACTTAGGACCTTTCACTTGCCACGCAGATGCTCTGCTGGTGAGAAATATTCCTGACTCTTTTTGCATTTATGTGGACTTTCCAAATCATTCAAACTCCATGGTGACAAAGATGATATTAACTTTCTTGTTACTTGTTCAATGCCACCCTTAGGACAATGTGTGGCATGTCATAATCATTCAAGATCTATTGGTGGAGTATATAAACCAATACCAAAAAAAGGATATAGAACTATTTGGGTTCACTCTTAATAATGACCAGGATTAGTTAAATGATAAAAATGAGAAGCAAAGACCTGAGACCAGCTTCTTTGTCCCCGTGACTAGTGAAAATTCACTCCTGCGGCCTCTCTGATGGGCAATCTACCTCTGTTTCAATAACTGCACATGGCTGCAGCCAGAGAATTCTCTTTGCTGTCTTCAAGCAGATCTCGGGAGTTTCTTTCCAATTTCTTGGTGATAATGGAGAAAACCCTGATGTACACAGAGTAATCCCTCTCAGTCCTTGCTGCTTCTTCTAGTTTTCTTCTAGAGAACCGATGGGGTAGAGTGACATCTGAATGACTTGGGACTGACTGAGCACAGAGCTACAGCAAGATTCAGTGTACTGCACCAGGAAAAAAAGATGCAATGTACTGCTGCGCGTTACCATAGACCTGTCTATAATAAATAATTTGGCTTTGTGTCCTGCTTTTTATTTGAGGGAATATAGAAAGAAAGGCTCTGGGGTTACATCAGAATATATTTTCACTTATCTTTTAAAATATCACCAATGATGACACTCTGAAGAAATGAACAGAACCATTACAGGGTGTAGCCATTGTCCTTGGTCACTCTGATAGCTCCACATAAGGGGAAAAGTGTCAGCTGTCCCTTAGCCCCCTGAGTTTCTCAGGAAGCTGTGTTACAAATTGTCTCTTTTTCATCATGTTCCATCTAGTTATTAAAAAGCAAACTTCATATTAATGAAATAATAATGGCTTAGTTGGGGTTCTTTGGGGCTCTGGAAGACCATATGTGCTTGACAATTTAGAACTACACAGAGGTTGGATATTTGTGCCCCTTTGAAAGCTCCATGGAGTTGCTGATACACATTTACTAACTGGTGTGTGTATGTGTGTGTGTGTAGATGGGAGAAAGTACAAAAGCTGGCTTGGATTAGGGTGCATTAGGGCTCCTTCCACATTTTCCATGACCAACAGGTGCAAAGGTCCAAAATATCTGTAAAAAACAGCTTCATAGGATTTGGCAGAATCAAAAGTGGGATGTTGTGAACCTATAACATGAAGAAAAGCAAATCAGTACTTCTGGGCAACATTTTCAAGAGCAATTAACAAAATATAAGTAATGATAACAACAGTAAGATCAGTCATAAAAAGCTTCAAATAGCGCATGGTGACAAACATTTCATATATGTATATGATACATATATGTATCATAAATGTATATATATATATATATATATATATATATATATATATATATATATATATATATATTCTCTGTAGCCTAGGTTATTATACTTATTTTAACAAAAGAAAAAAATGTTACAGAATTTCAAAACAAGATCAAAGGAAATTAACAGTGATTATTATACTGCACACTGTCTTCTTCAAAGTATTCGCTCAGATTACCAGATTTAGGAATGTGAAATTGACCAAACAACATAAATTCTAACTGCTGCTTTCAATGAACTGATAAAAGTTAGCTATCTAATTAGAAATTAGTTATCTTAGATATAAATGTTTTGTATATATGATATATATAATGTATGTGTATGCATATATAATTTCCCCTTTCTTTTTTTTCTCCTTTCTGCCATTTCATTTGTTCTTTCCTTTTGAGTAGTTTCTCTTCTGTTTATAGAATTTATTGTACTTTTTAAATCTTATTTACTCTTTTAGTTTCTCACACTAGGGAGACAATACAATGCTTACATACGCAAGTCTGTTTTACTTTGAATGTGAGTAGTGTCTAGTTGCATCCATTCACCTATGAAAACTTCAAGCTCATCTTTCTTTATAGCTGAGTAATCTTCATTGTACAAAAATGCCACATCTTTTTATCTGTTCCTCAGTTGACGGGCTTTTGGATTATTTACAAGATGTAGCAATTACAAATTGTCTTGATAGAAACATGGGTGCACATATATTTCTGTGGTCTGATGCTTTCAATTCTAGAAAAGTACCCAGAAGGGGAATAGCTGGGTTGAATGGGACATCTAATACTAGTTTTTTGAGGAGTCTCCACACTGATTTCCACTGTGGTTGTACCAGTCTATGTTCATGCCACAGAAAGAGGTTAAGTAGCACTCTTGTGATCTTATCACCTACAAGTGATGGAACAATGAAAAGGACCCAGGCTATCTGCTTTAGAGTCAGTGCATTGAACCAGTGGGTTACAATCTATAGGCAACATTCATATGTTCTGAAATTACTAATATTTCAAAATTACAGAGCACACATAGAAATTGCTAGTAGAATTATCTTGATATTCTTTAATAATAACCTTTTAAATTTCTATGTTCAGTGTTTATAAAGTATCTAAAATAATATGGCAAAATGTAATAAAATAAAACAAAAATGAGGAAAAAAACCATGAGCCCTAAATCCTGTGATCAACATTCTTAGGTAAAGGGGCACTGGGTGCCCTGCACAAGTCAAGGAGACTCCTTGGCCACAGACTCATTGTCTGCTCCTGAGACACTTCCTTCCCTAAGCCTGTTTGTCACCTATACAATGAGAGGACTGGACTTAGGTGAGCTTTCATTGCCCAGTTGTATCATTCTATGCATTTGTACCTTAGACCTCTGCGTCTAAGTGCTGATGGTCTTTAACCTAACAGGTTATTTTATTCTCAGTCACTCTTGTTCTCCTGATTTTTTAAGCACACAGTAAAAAGATCAAGCATCACAGTGAAGGTAATCAATCAACCAATCCCAACTTTTCATTCCCTTATGACTTCCAATTCAGCATAAATCCTGCAGGATATGGTGTGGACCATGAGAGCACAAGGAAAGAGCTCCAAAATCTTTTCCCTAGCTGGCTGTCCAGTCTTGTTCCTTGGCAGCTCTCTTGCAGACTATCATCTGCAAATCTATAAGGAAATTTAGTTTACAGCAATTCTCACTGAGAAAGAAATCCATGAATTTTCTTTTTTGTACTGTATGAAACTCCAGCTATATATAAAAAACAATATTAGGGGCTGCAGGCTTAGCCTAGTGGCACAGTACCTAACACTGCCTGGCAAGAGTTAGGTCCTGAGCTTGATTCTCAGTAGCCCCTCACCAGAAAGAAAGAAAGAAAAAGAAAGAAAGAAAGAAAGAAAGAAAGAAAGAAAAAGAAAGAAAGAAAGAAAGAAAGAAAGAAAGAAAGAAAGAAAGAAAGAAAGAAAGAAAGGAAAAAGGCTTATAAAAGTTTAAGGTACAACCAAATAGATCAGCTAATTAAAGTGCCTGCAAGCAGGTGAAGGGGCCATGTTGGCCCCGCTCCCAAGGCACACTGAGATGATAATTGAGCCTGGGTGTGGTGGCATGCGTCTGTAATCCCTGCAATTGGAAGACTGTAAACAGGAGGATCACTACGAGTCCAATCCAGTAGTAAGAACCTGAACACCCTGTAGGCCCTTCCTTAAAATCCAGAAAAAATAAAATAAAATAAAAATAAATAAATAAAGGTTAAGTAATGAAAGCAACATTTTCCTACAAGTAAAAGGAGGAAGTAGCACAAGTAACACACAATGCTAACTTTATGTGCCTTCGTAGACACACACTATCTTGAAATGTATTCAGAGATTAATTAGATTAGATTTTGAGTCAGCAGTCCACTTTTTTTTCATGATGAATATAATGCATTAAGGGACATACAAGTGATAGCAAATTCCCCTCTCTGGTCTCCTCATGCACAGTTGATTTCTGTTACTTTTTCCAATTCATTTCTCTACGTGATTTTCCTAGCATCAGTGAGTTAGGGACAGGAATTTGTTCCTACATCAATACTGAGTCCATGACCCTCAAAGTACTCAGGTAAGATTCTGGTAAGTGGTAGCATCTGGTAGAGAAGGTGAGTTGTCATATCAAAGCATTAAAATTGTGAAATTTAGAGCATGCATTTGTGCCTGGTTCTTACATCCAGATAAAAAAGAATGACAGTGAAAACTACGAATGTTCAGGCCTGTGAGCTGCGTCCTTCTAAGCATAAGTCATTGAGTATTGGCTATTTGCACTTGGAAGTCATGTTTTGTTACAGATGGAGTACTGAACAGCAGAAGCACTCTAGCCTAACATGTATAGTGAGAGTTTTCTCTTCCTAAAACTGGTTTACATGGTAGCAACACAAATAAAAATGTGAGACTCTGGCACCACGCTCTTCCTCTACACCACCAAGGTGTAGCTTTAACCAAAACCTCATGGGATTCACTCCCACTGAGAGTACATGGTGCTGTTCTGCTTTGCTAAAGGACATAAAAAGGCTGAAACTGACTAGAGAAATAACAGTATTTAAAAAGTACTTTTTGAAATTAATTTATTAATTAATTAATTTGGTCACGGGTCTTACTCCACAGCTCAGACTCTAGCAATCCTCCTGTGTCAGCCACCCCAGTTCTGGTGTTGTAGGCACGGACCACCATTGCAGTGGCCAGCATTATATACTTGGTGCTGGAGATGGCAGAGCACGGGGTGCAACAGACTTTACCTGAGCCTTTGCACAAGCTTGATCTACTGAGTTATCTTCCCAGCCCTACAGAGTACTTTGACAATGGCCAGCCAAATAGTTCTGCAAATTAAAGTGCCTGCAAGGAGGCACAGGGGTCGGGCATTTGATCCCTGGGCCTGGACCAGTGCCAGCCCCATCCCCAGGACATGCTGAGACAGCAATTGAGACTGGGCATGGTGGCACACACCTGTAATCCCAGTATTGGGAGGCTGTAAACAGACACATCACTAGGTGTCTGATCTAGTAATGAGACCCTGAGCACCCTGTAGACCCTTCCCTAAAATACAAAAAAAAAAAAAAAAAGTACTTTGATGTATAGTTTTGTGAACAAAAATTAAAGGAACTTTTTATCTTCTTTTTGATAAATTTTATTTGAAAAAGAAGAAAAAAAGAAGCAAAACCCTGAACAAAATAAAAAGAGTATAACAATGGTTAATGCATTGCATAGTGTTATCTTTAAATTAGTTACTCAGAGTATAAGATATAGGAATTTAGGGGACAGTGAAATATCTCAGTGGTGTAAAACACATGGTTAGTCAACCTTAGGCAAGTACAGAGGGGGCGTGATTCAATCCCCAGCACCACATGCTGTGCCAGCCCTAGGGTGGGCTGAGCCAGCCACAGAAATAAAAAAGATATAGTCATTTAGCTGTTCAAATACTATTACTACAACGTTTCTTATCAATGAACTAGGATAATTAGTAGTATAACTATCTCTAACTACATACATGTATATCTAACTATATATAAATCCAATGTATTATATATACTGTACTATATTTACTATATACTATATAGATCCTATATATCTATCAATCTATCGTCTATCATCTATCTGTGCATCATATATATTGTTTTCCATTTCCTTCTTGTCTCATTTACTCATTCCAATTTCTCTTTACTTCTGAATAGTTTCTTCCCTTTTCCAAAAATGTTTTGTACATTTTGAATCTTACTTAACTCTTTTAGTTTATACAATATGATATATAAGTATGTTTGTCTGGTTATTTCACCTATGAATATGATTGAAAATTACATCCATTTACTTATAAAACTTTCCAGTTTATCTTCTTTATGGTTGAGTAAAAGTCCCCTATGTAAGGGCCTGCCACATAGCTCAGCAGATTAAAGCACCTGCTTAGGCAAGATGCAGGGCCTGGACTTCGATCCCTAGTGTGTGTGCTGGCCCCATCCCAGGGACGTGCTGAGACAGGGACGCATGCCTGTAATCCCACACTTGGGAGGCTGCTGAACACAGGCAGATCACTGAGTCTGATCTACATAGTGAGACCCTGTACTAAATACAGAAAACAAACAAACAAAAACTCCCTTGTGAAAAAGAACACATTTTAAAAAAATCTATTTCTTTGTTGATGGGCATTTGGGTTGGTTCTAAGACCTATTACAAATTGTATTATTAACATGGATATACATATATTGCTGTGGTATGATGCTTTTAATTCTGGAAAGATATCCACAAGAATATTTGGGTCAAATGAGACCTCACATGCTAGTTTTTTGAGGAATCTCCACACTGATTTCCTCATGGTTGCATGCATCTACACTCACACCAACAGTGGAAAAGGACTCCTTTTGTCCTACAACCTCTCCAGCATTTGTTATTGGTTGATTTTTCATTCATTCATTCTTTTTTTTTTTTTTTTTGAGGATCCAGGCATTGAACTCAGGCCCTTGTGCTTGCCAAGGAAGTGCTTATTCCACTGAACTGCCATCCTGGCCCCTGATTTTCATTTCCTGATAATAGTTATTCTTTCTGGAATGAGATGGAATCTGTGTTATTTTAATTTGTATCTATTAAATAATAAGTAATGTTCAAAGCTTTTTCATATATTTATTTGATATTTGTGTTTATTTAACTAAGTGTGTAAACATGTCAAATGACCAGTTTTTGATGACCTCTTTAAATTTGGGAGGTTTGAATATATATATATATATATATATATATATATATATATATATATATATATATATATTTTGGTTATTACTATTCTATTAAGGATTTGATAGTAATCCTTTGTCTGAGGAACAGCTGGAAAACATTTTCCCAAACTTGTGGGTAGTCTACTCATTTTGTTGGTTGTCTTTCTTCCTGTAAAAATACTATTAAATGAGATTAATTTGCAGTTGTGATAGTTATGTTCATCAACTCTTTGCATATACTATTGTCTTAAAGAATTTTACCTACTCTATCTTCCAACATAATTGTTTTTATATTATTATTTTGATATTTGATTAGTATTTATAACTTTGATTCTTGTTGAATTTGTTAAGGAATTCATCAGGATCTGGGATTTTCTTTGTGATAGTTTTATTAATTGTATCTTCAATTACATTGCCTGATATTGCAGCTTTTCACATTTTTATATCTCCTTGATTCAACTTTGGTAATTCATCTTTATCTAGGAATCTGTCCATTTCTTCTGAGTTTTCTATCTTATTAGAATATAAGTTCTAAAAGTAGATTATATAGATGATCTTTTGGGTGTTTTCAGGGTCTGTTGTGACTTCACCCCTTTTCATTCCTAATTGCATGGACTTTATTTTCTTTCCTTTTTTGATAAGGGTTTCTTGATTTTATATAATCTTTCAAAGTATGAACTCTTCAATTCATTATATTTGTATTGTTTCCTTTGCATAATTTCTGATTTAATCATAATTTTTTGCCTGCTATGAGCTTTGCCTTGACCTGCCCTTCTTTTTCTAGGAATTTGAGATTTAATATTAAAGTATTTGTTTTCATTCTTTTTTCCTAATGTGAGTATTTATAGACAGCTATAAATTTTACTCGTAGGATTGCTTTCAATGTGTCCCATAAGTTTTAGTATGTTGAACTATTATTTTCATTTACTTATGGAAACAATCTGATTTCTTCTTTAATTCATCTGTGACCTATTCATTGTGAAAAAGGGTGTTCAGTTCCAAATGAACTTCTTATTATTTCTTTTGCCATTGACTTCCAATTTTATTGCATTATGATCTGATACTATGCATGGAATAGTTTTAATTTCTTTTACATTTACTTTGATCTAGTATGTGTTTTTTTGGAGGATTTCCCCTGTGCTTCTTGATGTTGTTTTGTGGAATACTCTATAGCAATTTACTGAGTCCATTGTTCAAAAGTTTCATTCTCTTATATTTCTTTGCTGATTTTGACTAATTGTTTTGTCCTTTTTGTTACAGTGGTGTATTGAGATAATCAAATACAACTGTATCAATGGTTGATTCTTTCATGTCTGTTAATACAGTTAATATTTGTTTAACATGGTTAGGTAAGCTGGTATTTGTTGCATATATATTTATGATTGTTACTTTCCCTCTTGGATTGTCCCTTTACAAGGATGTAGTGATATTCATTGTCTCTCTGAATCAGTCTTGGCTTGAAATTCAATTCATTTGCAACTAGAATAGCTACTCCTGCTTTTCACTAGGTTCCTGTTATAATGTGCATATGTTCCATCCTTTGATGTTCAGTCTAAGAATTTCTTTGTGAATTAAATGTTTCTTGTATGCAGCATATTGTTGGATATAGCTTCTTGATTGATTCTGCTAGCCTGTCTTTTGATTGGTGAATTGAGACTATTAGCATTGGTAATAACTGATATGAGTTGACTTATCCTTTTCATATTATTTCCCTATTGTTGTTTCCCCCATTTAATATTTTGTCTTGCCTTATAGATTACTTGTGTTGGAGTTCATGAAGCTGTCCTTGAAATCTCTTTCTAGACCGTTCTTCAAAACTTTGGAAGCAGCCGGGCGTGGTGGTGCAGGCCTGTAATCCCAGCACTTGGGAGGCTGAGGCAGGAGGATTGTTGTGAGTTCAAGACCAGCCTGAGCTACAAAGTGAGCTTAAGGCCAGCTTGAACTGCATAGTGAGACCCTGTCTCAAAAAGACAAAAAAAAAAAAAAAAAAAAACTTTGGAGTGCTGGTTTGGTGTTCATGAATTTCCTTAGGTTTTCTTTGTCATGGAAATGTCTTGTTACTCCACTGATTTTGAAAGAGTTTTGCAAAATTCAATCTGGATTGGAGGTTGTCTTCCTTCAGAGCTTGGAATACTTCAATCTCTCATTGACTTGAGAGTTTGTACTGAGAAATCAGCTGTGATTCTGGTGGGCTTTCTTTTATAGGTGATTTGTTTGTTTTCCTTAACAGCTTTTGGGATTCTGTTCTTTTGTTAAATTTTTAAAATTTTTGATTAGTCTATAACTGTTTCTAGATATTTTTCATGGTCAAGACTAATTAGAGATCTAAATCCCTCAGTTATCTGTATTTGAAATTGCTTTTCTCTACAAGAGAAGTTGCTTGCTATGATGTCTGTGAACAATGTTTGTATCATCTAGCAGCTACTGGATTGATTTTTCATTGTCCCTTACTTCTTATTATTTCTTATTTTAAGGTTTTAAGAAACCTTCATTTTCATGATTGCTAACCACAAGCCTGTGTTCTATTACTGAGATCCTGCCTTCAAATTGGTTTAATCTGCCATGGATACTTACAATTGAATTTTTATTCTCCTGGATATCTACTTCAATATGCCTTATAGATTCTATTATTTTTCCTATGCTGAACATTCATTGCTTCTATAATTTTCTTAAGCCTCTCTACTTTTTATCTATATGTCTTCCAGAGTAACTAAGCATGGTTTTTATTGAGGATAACATTTCTGTGGCTATCTGAGAAATTCATTCTAATTTGAATTTTTTCTAGAGCCTCATTCAATTGCTTTTCTATTTACTCTTTAGTGAGGCCAGGTGACTGGCTTTCAGATTGTCCCTTCTCATTGCCTCCTGGGTTTACCTTTGGTGAATTGCATGTCTGGGACTGTGTGTTATTTAGATGTTTTCTTTCTTTATTTTCTTTTTTAAATTTTAATTTCCACTTTGATGCTGGTAAATTGCCTTTGATACATGGTTTTATTGCTACAATTTATAATCCTTAGGAAATGCATGCTTCTCTGAGGTGTCCTTCAGGTGTAGTTGGTTTTTGAGTTTTGAGTCTATTGCAAAATTGTACATCCTTAATTTGTTGGGGATGAGAACTTGCTACCCACTTGGCCCAGCCCTTGATTCTTTGATGCTCTGCCAAGTATATTCTATGACCCTCAGTCCATCTTTTTCTTGGAATACCATGAAGAGCAGGTTGTTAGAACAATTATATCACTTTTGGCTAAAGTGGTACCATCAACAATAACATCACTCTTCCTGTGTGCTGCCTGAGGTAACATGTGAAAATGGTTCGCTACTCTCTTGACTCAGAAAACTTCACAAAATCATGCAAATTAAGAGGCTCAAATCTGCGTTTACTTTAAGAAGAAGTGTGAAACTGACCAGGCCATCAAGGTATGCATATCGAAAAGGCCACCAAGTATCTGAATAATATCACATTAAAAAAGCAATGTATTCCATTCCAGCATTACAATGGTGGAGTTTATACGTGTACCCAGGCCGAATATTGGGACTTGAAACAGGATTAGTGGCCCAAAAAGAGTGCTGAATTTTTACTGCACATGCTTAAAAATGCAGAGAGTAATGCTGAACTTAGGATTTTAGATGCAGATTCGCTAGTTATTGAACATATCCAAGTGAACAAAGCATCCAAGATGCACTGCCATACTTATAGAGCTCATGGCTAGATTAATTCACATGAGCTTCCCCTACCATACTGAGATGATCCTTACTGAAAAGGAACAAATTGTTCCTAAACCAGAGGAGGAACTTGCATGAAGAAAAAGATATACCTGAAGAAACTGAAGAAACAAAAACTTATGGTATGGGAATCAATTAAACATAAAATAAATGCAAATAAAATTTTAAAAAATAACATCAAACACATTCTAGAAAATGACAAACAAAGGTAACCCTTAATTGGCCACCTTTACTCATATGAACAATATTTGTGGTTATACAATAAAATCTAAAACAAGCCAGAAAATTATGTGTGGTATATAAGTTCTTATTATGCCAATTTTATACTCAAGAATAAAAATTTGAAAAGGGTTAGGGAGAAAGTAGAGAAGTAGAATTAGGGGAGCAAATTAAAAGGCTGGAGGACAATGGGGCATCACGCTATTTTCAGGAAATTGGTACAGAAGACTGGAGGGAAAGGGAGAAGGAGCTAATAGAAGGAAGAGCAGAACAGAACAACAACAAGGAGACTAGAAACCACATTCAGACTCATAAAAATAAGATCAAGCAATGAAGGAGATATAAAAACCACAATCACAACAGCAAAACCAAGGACAACGAAGCCCTGAGCACTCATCCTCAGTTTGTGAAGTCCTTCCTGTCCACTGCTCCCCTGCATACTGTATTTCACTGTGTGTCCATATGTTTTATTTGCTATTTTTGCATACTCAATCCCCTAGAGAGAATGCTCTGCCAGCTACCTCTTTCTTTGTGAACGATTCTCTCTTCACTCTCTCCCTGGGCTTCTATTCTCACTTCAGATCTTTCCTGGGTCAAGAGACCCACTTCCCTCCTTGTCTTCAATGCTATATTCCATTGTATTTATGTGGGGACTCTCAGCGAGGCTCCTCCTCTGCTGCTCATAAGTCCTCCATCTCGGTACTTGTCCACAACTCATTTGTAGTGTTTTAGGAAATTTTAATTCTTATTGTCTTTAAATAAATTTTAACACTTGTTGGATAGATTCCTCATTGAAATGCTGTTCTTACTCATGTTCATAATAGCAGTTGATATTTTGAGCATAAATTTATGGTTTTAAACAACTGAGGATAGAATCCATGTGTTTTGCATGGTAATGCATCTCAGAGCTTTCAGACTGGGGCCCGACACTTGCATCCTAAGCATGGAAAACTGGTCTTAAGTTGTTTCCTTGGAACTAGCAACCAATTGACTGTCTGAATTGAGTACTAATACTTTAATACAATAGTACTTGATAAAACAGACTTGCATGGCAACTAGTGATGTGTGCTGTGGATCTGGGTAGTTTCAGTTTTAGTTTTACCATACATAGCTGTGTAATCAAGGGGTAATTTATGTGAACTCTCTTGTGTCCTGATCTTTTCATCTCGAGACATAATGGTAATGAAGCCAATATCACAGGGTTATTATATGAATAATTTAAGAATTTATTCAAGATCTGGCCAAATAGTCAGCAGGCACAGGGACTGGGGCTTTGATCACCAGACCTACCATGCTGGCCCCCCACCCCAGGGTGCCCTGAGATGGCAATTGAGACTGGGTGTGGTGGCACGTGCCTGTAAACCCAGCTCTTTGGAGGCTGAAAATAGGCAGATCACTATGAGTCAAATCTAGTAGTGAGACCCTGAACACCGTGTAGACCTTCCCTAAAATACAAAAAACAAAACAAACAACAAAAAAAGAATTTATTCAAAAGCTTAAGTTATGTTTGGCTCTTACAATAATTTTTATATTCTAGATTCTATTACTATTAGTTACAATATTCCCATCATACTTAATAAATTATACCAGAATAACAACAAGAACTTATTGTTTTGGTAGTTTTACTTGTAAATTATATATATGGTTAAGTCTTTTGCTCAAACATAAAACAAACAGAAAAAGCATTTTTTAGTTTGGCCTAGAAAACCAGGACTTGCTTCAGAAATGTTTTTCACTTGTGGCATCTGCTTTGATTCTATTACAGACAGAGAAATTTCATTGTTTCATAAAATGACAGACTTATATTTCTGTGACATAATGGGAGATAAATACTCAGTAAGATACATACCTGTAGGCACAGTCATGCCATAGAGTGTGGGAAATTTTCCATGCTGCTTCACCCCTTTTTATGCATGGCCTTTCACTGTCTACTCTGAGGGAAGGGGAAGGCCTAGATAAGAAACAATTGCATCAGTGTCATCTTTTAATAGTCAGCTTCCAAAAGCAACCTCCCTATGGGCAGCTCCCTGTGCTCCTATTAATGTGTTTACATGGGGTCTATGTGCAGTGTGCTAGGATATGTGTGAATTAAAGAGATGAATAAATACTGATCAAGTGTGTGGATGTACATCACAGTCAAATGGTGAAAATGTGCAGATACAAGGAGCAAAAGTTTGCCAAAAATGAAGCCCAGAGTAGTGCTACCATATCTGATCATACCATGAAAATAAATAAACGCATACGTATGCACACACAAGCACAAGTGCACACACATATACATATGCACATAGAAAATGAAGCCTTATGCACACTAATGTTCAAAAGCACTGAATGAATTTGATGTTTGACAGAAAAAGCAGACTGATGAATGCCCTTTCTGAGGCATCTGTCTGTCCAGTGAGCAGAGCACTAACAGAATAAGAATGTAATAGTGCTGATAAGAGAAGTAATCAATGTTAAAGGAGCTCCAGATGACAAGTAAATCAGTGGATGAAAAGTAATCTAAGTCTGTTGAACTTTTGTTTCTTGATAAATGAGTCAAACAAATAAACAAACAAAAAAAAACCTGATGTGAAAATACAGAGCTACACAATTCTCAAACCCTGAAAAGTGTGCTTTACCCTCTCCTTCCTTTAAGACTTCTGTTGCCCAAAGTCATGGATTTATTTTCATTGATTATTCTACAGGATAAAAAAAATCCTTTTTTGATATCCAAAGAGAATATTTTTGTGAATATCTCTGGATTGATGATGAAAATGTGAATTTTCTTTATATAATACAGTGATTTTCCTTTGTCTTCAAAGTCTGGTTCACCCCACTGTGGTGGTGGATGCCCGTAATCCCAGCATTTGGAAAGCTGAGGCAGGAGGATTACTAAAAGACTGAGGCCAACCTAGGCTACATAGGGAGACCCCATCTCAAAATGACAAATAGAAATAAATAAATAAACATAAAATCTTACATATTATAATACCAAATAAACTAATTATAAAGAAACTATAGTAATGTGTATTAAAACAGATTTTTCTAATGAAAAATGTCATTATCATGAAAGTGATATACAGCCCAAGAAATTGACATAGTTTAATGGACCTTGAAAAACCTAATTATGAAACTGGGATCAAATATAAATGCATGGATACCCACACATCCACGAGTATTTGTATCTTCCTAAGCAAGTAAAGAAATTTTGTCTATTGAAAAAGAAACAAAACAAAACAAAATACCCTGACAAAGTCATTTAAGATCAATATCAGATTTCAAGTGCTTCAAAGTTAATTCAGAAAATTATTGTTCTGAATTTACTTACCAAGTCTTCACTCTGCTGGATATTCAAAGATAAAAAAGTATAAAATGTTGCAAAACTTTTCAGAAGAAAAATAATTTAGAGATTGCATACAAGTAGAAATGACACTAAAATTGGATTCCTTGGTAGCATCAGATACTATAAACAATTAAAACAGTCAGGCATGCTGACCCAGGCACATAATCCCAGTCCCCCAGTGGTCTGAGGGAAGAGCATCTTAAACTTGGAACCACTTTAGAGGACTTAGTGAGACTGTCTGAAAAATAACAAAGACTAGGTTGTAACCTGGTGGTAGAGCATTTGCCTGACATATGCAAGGCCCTGTGTTAAATTCCCCAATACCTAAAGGCATATAGGGAGAAGAAAATAAAATATGCTTTCAAATCCTTGAACGATATTATTTTTGTATATAAAAATATAAACAAAATTATAACTTCATATGAAAAAGTCAATTATTTTGAACATCAAAGGATGTATAAAATGTATGACCCAGTCATAGAAAAAATGAAAAAATATTCTCAGATACATGAAAGAATATCTAAATATACAACCCACTCAACCCAGAAACTTAGTATAAAAAAATTTCAAGTAAATATGACTCAAGGTGACTGCTACCATGACAGTTTTTAAAAATTGTCATATATATGGGAAGTAGAAAATTCAAGTGTGTGATAAAAAATTAAGAAACTATTTTTCATTTTCCTTGAATATTACCCTGAGCAGCACCATTTTAGTGATACAAGCTTACACTTTTTTTTTGTTCAGTTGAGCCTCAGAATATTCTCTGGCTATGCTGAGAAAAATATGACATACAATAAATATAACTAATATTTGGTTAATTTGTTACATATGAAAATACAAGAAGTTCAATATGTAATGGCATGTAGTATATTTATATAACTGAAAATATTAAAATAGAAAACAAAATACAGATGCCTAGATGTGACAGGGCCATGGTATCAGAGAGGAGAGAAAGACTCTCTGGGCTCTGCAGAGGAGCCATATCCTCTGGAGTCTCACAGCTCATTTCTGTGAGGAAAGCACTCAAGGCTGAGGGGAACAATTTCCCTAATCAGGGTGGAAGATTCCATATCCTTGTATTCTAAGTAAAAGGCAGAGATCTTCATGTGGGAAGGAAGTGTAAGACTGTACTATATGCTATGTAGGCACAACACACACATAATTTGAACATGAAAGGATGAAGTTGTACTACAATTTTGATGAAAGTGAGTGGTTGCATTAGACAGTAAATTTCAGTGCAAAGGGAATTACGAAGAACAAAAAGAATCACTTCATAAAGTTAACGGGCTCAATTTATGCAGAGAACAATAAAGTTAAGTATGCACCTTATAACACAGTTTCAAAATACATGAGGGAAGGGCTGGCGGTATAGCTCAGGGACTAAGCGCTTGCTTAGGTAAGGGCAGCGGCTAGGGTTCAATCCCTGCTTCCGCTTGCTGTGCCGGCCATTGGAGTCCGGGCGCGCGCCTGTAATCCCAGCACTAGGGAGACAGAAAGCGGGGAGGATCACTATGAATGTGGGCTGCATGGTGAGACCCTGTGTCCAAAAAAAAAAAAAAAAAAGAAAGAAAAATACATGAGGCAAAGATGGGTACGATGACAAGTAGACAGAATTAGAAAACTGTAACACATTTGCAAGAGAGGTCACTACAGACAAATGCATATGATTTTATAAACTGGCCACAAAGTGAAAGTAAATGAATAATCCAAGTTCACTTGTAGAAAGATACAATATTGCCAAGATGTCAGTTTTGCCTAAGAGTTTTTAGATGTAGTGAAATTCTAATAAATGCACAGCAGGTTATTTTGTAGATTATGACAAAATAACTTTAAAGTTTATTGCGAAACAAAAGATCACAGTAGCCAACAAAATATTGAAAGATAATAAAATCAAAGGACTATTACTTCTCAACTGTAGGACTTATTATATTATTAATTAGAAATGTAGTAAGACTTTATTATAATATTAGCCAATATACATTGTCAGGCTCAAAACATCTTTCTTCACTCTTGTGATTCATTTCATTAGATTTTCTCAAAAGGGTAACATTGTAGTAAAAGAAAATAGATTGATGGATACTAGAAACTTGTATTATAGGAAGGAGTGGCGAGACAGGAACATAAAGGAATAATTTGGATTGGAGAAATGTACTAGATTTTGATCTAAAACACTATATTATTTTACTAATGCTATACTAAATTTTATTTATTTATTTATTTATTTATTTTTGTCTTTTTGAGACAGGGTCTCACTATACAGTTCAGACTGGCCTTAAACTCACTTTGTAGCTCAGGCTGGTCTCAAACTCACAACAATCCTCCTGCCTCAGCCTCCCAAGTGCTAGGATTACAGGCATGCGCCACCACACCCGGCTTCTATACTAAATTTTAAAAACCAAAATACAACATAGAAAATAATAAACAGATCCTTTGAAAATGTATGCATTTCTAAAAACTTATTATAGTAAAAGATACAGTTCCATTAATCCCCCTCCAAATACACCCTGTTGGTTGGGATGTGCTCTTCTTGTCCTTCTTGCAACATTTTTATGCATATCTGCAAATCCTCTCTATCAAGTACCTTCAGTTGCTCTGTGCCGACTATCTTGATATCCCGAAATGATGCAAACTGTTCCCTTTCATGGTCATTTTGAATTTGGGAAAGAAATAGAAACAGCATCATACTAGGCCCAGTGATGAGGAAGATTGAGGACACAGTGTGATGTTCATTTTCCAGATATTGCTGTACCCGGGGTGATGTATTATACCGAGTGCTGTCACGGTGGAGGGTAAAACTATACTGCCAATTTCTCAGGCTGTCTTCTGTATACAGTGTCTCATAAGCTCAGATGAGCCCTTGTAATATTCATGGTTTGCTGCAGTGTTCCTGGGTGCACACTCTGCTCACATGGATCTTGAAATATGAAAAAAACATAGCCAACACCACCTTGATGTTGAACCTTGATTGATGTCATTTTTATTGTTTTTCAAGAAGGGAACTGGGTGTTTTCTATTGAGAACTCTGAATCTTGGTCTTAGGATCATAACTGTAGGCCCAAGTTTCATCTTCTGTGATGACATTTTTTAAAAAAGCTAGGATCTGAAATGACAGAATAATACAACTCCAGGAAATGCATTTTGATCCATGATTTATGGCATACTTTAAAACACACCTCTCTCAACTGTAACACAGCCCACTGCACCAGAAAGTTGGAACTTAACACATGCTTTTAACAACAAAAATACAATATAGACTACAGTAAACAGACCCTTCGAAAATGGGAAGAGCACAGAGAGAGGGAAGACTTAGAGGAGGGAAATGAAAATTAAGACACATTAAATACATGTATATGCATCCAAAATAAAACTAAATATCGCATAGTGCACTGTATACTAATAAAATTTTTGAAAGAAATTTGAGATGCTGCTTCTTGTGTGGAAGAGCCACCCTTTTCCTTTGGATATCATTCAGGGCAATCAATATTCACCATGTGCTTTGATCACAAAACACAACACTATACACTAAAGTGTGAACCTTATGTATTTGACTTAAAACAATAATTTCAATATGGGAAAGTTACATATATATCTTTCTTTAGAAGTTTGCTTATTTCAGGCTGGTGAGATAGCTTAGTGAACTAAGTGCCTGCTTAAGCAAGCACAGGTCCTGGGGTTCTATCCCAGGTATCATACACTGTGCGGACCCCACGCCTGGGCTGAGTCCAAACTGCAGAGCAAGACCCTGTGCCAAATACATTATTAAAAATTTTGGTTGTTTCATATTTTAACTTAATGCATGTCAAAGGAAAAATACAAGTGTTTACAAATTATAGACAATGAAAAGTTATGACGAAGTTAGAAGCCAGTAGAAAAGCCAACACAAAAAATTAATGCATTGAAATACTTTCTAGTTATAAACACTTTCTAATTATAAACATTTTCCTTTCATCTAGAAAGCCTAGATTATATGCCAATCTTTGTTTTAAGCACTGTGAGTTTTCATCTTTTTCTGTTTAGATATGTTTGTATAAACACAATTGGGAATGCAAGCTAGATGTCATGTTTAACTATAAAAGTCAGGTTTTTTGATGGATATTAAGGATAAATAGCTGAGTGAAGCAGTGTACTTCCTTCAGCTGCTAGTGATGGAGTCACTAGTGGACACACTGAGCAAATCATTTGAGTTATGATTTGATTCCTTCTTCAAAAATGTAGGAGCCACAGAAACTACACAGGCATAGTTTCTGTGCTATCCAAGGAATCTTCATGACTAGACACAGCCTTGCTTCTGTCTGTACTTGTTTGGTTTACTGTCCACTGTAGGTATATTTTATAGTTACTGATAAATAAGTGTTAGATGAATACAGATCACAAGGCAGTCATAAAACACATGATCGTGCTGGATGTATGGAGCCATCGCTATCTCATTAGGCAGATAACCAGGCTAAATTCAACATTTTCTATTGTTCATGAAGAAAAGTATATCGTAGCATCACATCATTTCCTGGATTCAGTCAACAAAAATATAAGCATCTTCCCTAAAGGAATGTGAAAATGTGTATTTTTCTACTCTTGTGAAGCTGATAGCTGGCTAGGGCCATCTCCCAACCAGTGGGCTGAGTGATGCGGCCACTACAATGTCCCTATGATTGGAAGGCAAATTGTAAGTTTTCCTTATTGTGGTACCAAAAGGCCCATTGGGGACTTATACTTCCATAAGTTACAGTGATTAAATCTTACCCTTAAAGCTCTGACATGACAGCATTTATTTCTAAAGCAAAAGATTTAGAAGGGCTCTGGAGGCCACTTAGCATGTGCAAAGTTCTCCACTTTACCTTTTACTCATGAAGTCCGGTATCTAAGACCATGCTTTATTCTCTTCCGATTGAATAAATCCAAACTTCCTGTCTCAACTTGCCTTTCATCATTGTGTATTTGGGGATAAAAATCTGAGAATGAGTGAAGCATGAGTATGATGATACTCTGAATTTCAATAACTGCATTCTTCAGTTGAGATTCTGTATAGGCAACCAATCCTGAGTGAATGTTTAATTGATTTTTACTTTTCCAATCTTTAAGTGAAAACTCTTCTCAAAACAGAAAGTTGCAAATGCTAGAGATAACCTGATTTCATAGAAAAGGTTAAAGTATGTTTTTCCTTTTTGCATTTTAAAAAGAACAAAAATAATAAAAAGTATTAGAAGTGATACCAATTTTCAGTAAACAGAAATACTGTAAGTTTCCTAAATTTACAAAGAGTTATGACAGAGATATATATTCATGCAACCATCTCTAGCATAACACTCTAAATCCATCTATGAATAAAAAGTGTATTCTCCTTTTTGTTGCTTTTTCCCTCCAGTCCTTGTCCCCCTACCCCACTTCTATACCCAAAGGAGCTTCTGATCACTTTGAGTCTCAATTTTATATTGAGACATTGGACACTCTATTCTGGTCTCTTTCCCCAGCATAATTCTTATAATATTTATCTGTGCTATTACATGTCATACTTTTCTATATCTGGGTATGACATAGTGCACTTTGTTATTTCAGTAACTTCTTAAAAGTAATTTTTGTTTTGTTAAAGATTAGATTGAGTCCACAAAGAAATTCGGGACATGTATTTGCAGCTAAAGTTTAATAATATTGAATTTCTTAAAATATTAAAAAGACATATTTCTTTATTTACAATTTTGAATTTCTCACCAATGTTTTGTGATTTTTGTCAAGTAATCTTCACAATTACCTTGCTAATGTTATGTCTAAAAATTTATGTTATTTTATTAATTTTTAAAATGCTTTGAACATTTATTTTCATAGCACATGTCTGCAAATATAATAATATGTTCATTGTGGACAGGTGATAGGTGCATATAACACATTTTGATTTTTTTTTTTTATCCTCCTATCTGGTATTTTTTTCAAATTGCTTTTCTATTTATTTTCTCATTTTAATCTATATGTTAGTATACAGAGTTCGGGTTGATTTTGATTTTATATGGTATATCTAGTTAAACTTACTTGTGGCCAATATATGTATTTTTGTAGACTCTAGATTCTTTCTATTACATGATCATTATCTTCCTTCTGCTTATTCTCTAGTCTACCACATTTTGAAGAGCATAGCAATTAGAGAAGTAAAAATATTTTGACTTGTTTCATGCATCAGAAAGGAAAACAGTCATAGTGTCAAGATGCAAGATTTTCTTTTTTATGTATTTATTACGGGGTCTACAGGGTTTCACTACACAGATTGGACTCGGAGTGATCTTCCTTTCTTTGTTCAGCCTCCCAAGTGCTAGGATTACAGGAGCACGCCTCCATGCCCAGTTTCAGTCACAGTCTCTGCTCGCCCTGGGGACACGGCCAGCAAGGCACACAGGGGATCAAACCCTGGTCCCCGTGTCTGCTGAAACAGGCACTTTAATCTTCTGAGATACTGGGGTGGACCTACAACAGATAAAGGATTTCCTTATGCACTTTTCATCCCGTTGTGAAAGTTTTCTTGTTTTGGTTTTTTGTATTGGGTGCAGGGTCTTACTACACCGCTCGGACTCCTCATGACCCCACTGATTTCAATCTCCCCAGCCCTGGGATTACAGGCGTGCCCCATCACGCCCGGACTCGGCGGCTGGCTCAGGACGCCTGGGGGTGGGGCCCACAAGGTATGTTGTGCTGGTTACAGAAACTTGGTCTCTGCGCTTGCCTAGCCAGGTGCTCAGTCCGCTGAGCTATTCTGCAGGTCCTGTGAAAATTTTGAAAGAGAAGTTTTCATTATGAGATTATCCCTACCCCTCACTGGGTCACATGCATTGTGCATTTTATGTAGCAGGTTGCAATTTAAAAATATTGGGTGAGACTTTTTGGCACATTTTCTTGAGTATTATGTATCTGTAGTTCTATTTTATTTTTGTCATGATTCCGTTTTAAAGTACTGCTAGATTTTAAAACGAGATGAAAATGGTTTTCTCTTTTGTTCTGAAACAATTTTTACAAAATAGAGGTCATTTCTTCCTTAATGTCTAACATATTTTATGAGTGAAATCCTGTGACCCAGGAGCTTTCTTTGGAGAACATTTTAATTAAGAATGTATTTTCATACTGCAAATAAGGCTGTCACCATTACATCTAATATCAATTTTGAAACATTTTGTGCTTTAAAGGTTTTTCATTTAATTTAAATTACTGAATTTAGTGATGGAATTATTTACAAAGTTTCTTTCTTTTTTTTCCCCCCCTGGTACCAGGATTGAACTCAGAATCCTGTGCTTCCCAGACAAGCATTTATTCTACTGAGCTATCACCCTGGGCCAAATTTCTTTTTCTTTCTTTCTTTCTTTCTTTCTTTCTTTCTTTCTTTCTTTCTTTCTTTCTTTCTTTCTTTCTTTCTTTCTTTCTTTCTTTCTTTCTTTCTTTCTTTCTTTCCTCTCTCTCTCTTTCTTTTTTTTCTTTCTCATTTTTTGTATTTTAGGGAAGAGTTTACAGGGTAATCAGGTTCTTACTGCTAGATCCAATAACTAGTGATCCCCCTGTTTACAGCCTCCAAGAGCTGTGATTACAGGCGCCGTCACACCTAGTCTCAATTGCTGTCTCAATGTGTCCTAAGGGCAGGACCAACACAGTAGAGCCAGGAATTGAACTCTTGGCCCCTGCGCCTGCTTGCGGGCACTTTAATCTGCTGAGCTATTCGGTTAGTCTACAAAGTTCCGTTTTTACCTTGTAGTTTGTCAGTAAAATTTAAAATTCCATCTAGGGTTCCTCCTGATGTTATTTCTGATATAATAAACATATTTTATTGAGCTTTTCAAAGAACTAGCTTTGGACTTTACTGTTTTTCTCTAAGACTTGAGGTTTCATTTATTGACCTTAATTCCTTTGTTATTACTTATTTGCTATTCTTTTCCTAGATTCTTAATATAGAAAATTAATTCATTGATTTTAGTGTTTCTTTATTTTAATAAAAACTATTTAGGACACATGTGGTGCTGCACCTGTAATTCTAGCTATGCTAGAAGCCAAGGCAGGACGATCACAAACCCAAGGCCAGTCTGAGCAACTTAGGGAGACCACGTTTCAAAAAGAAAAAAGAAAAATCAGGGCAAGGAATTCAATAAGAGACTAGAGTGCTCAAGTTTCTGGATTCAATCCTCAGTAAAACAAAGGACAAAACAAATGAAACTATTTTAATGTTGTGAATAACCTTATAAATATTAGTTTTGCTAAATCATATACATATACACACACACACACACACACACACACACACACACACACACACACACACACATATATATATAATCTGTTGTAACTACTATTTAGTTCAAAATATTTTCTCATTTTCCTTGTTTATTTAATACTATTATTTGACAAAAATATTACTTAATTTTAGATCATTTGAATTATTCAGATAGTACATTGATTTTTAGTTTATTTTGTTCAACTGTGAGCTTGACCTACTAGTCACAGGCTTTTATTTTCCACCATATGCTCTACCTTGGTTAATCTGCATTTACATAGAACATGCAATTTGCAATCCTTTCAGATAGCTTTCTGTATAGATTCACTATTGTTGAAGTTTTAGAGTGCTGTTTATGCTTTTCATGTCCTTGATGACTACTCTTTCATCATTTACTTCTTTATTTACTTATTTATAGATTCGTTTGATGCAATTTCTTGCTATGGAGTTTGGACTTCTAATGATCCTCCTGTCGCAGCCTCCCCAGCACTGGATTACAGGTGCATACCAGCACGCCCAGTTTCAGTGGCCAGGGTGGAACTCCTAGGATTGAAGGACTGGCATAGCATGTGGTACAGGGAATGGAACCTGGGTCCTTGTGCTTGCCAGGCAGGCACTTAGACCACCGAGCTATCTCCCCAGTCCTGTCCTTGATGACCTTTATATACTTCCTCAGATACAAAGTTTGGCAGATCAATTTTGTTTCAACAAACTATAATTGTGGACTTGTATATATCTTCTAGTTTTGTAGTTTGTCTTTATGTAATTTAAATCTCTCCCATTGGTGCAATACACAGATTCAAATTATACTTATTCCTGATGAAACTTATCCTTCTATAATTAAGAAATATCTTCTGTATCACTAAAATATTTCTTACTTGGAGAATATTTTATGTGAGATTAATACAAATATCTCAAGTTTCAAATGGCTAGTATTTGAATGGCATATCTATTTTCTTTGTACTCTCATGCTTTGATTGTATTCCTCTATATTTACAACATATTTTTTCTCCAAAGCAAATAGTCTCTGTCCTTTAATTGCTGTTCATTTTTACTAAATGGAAGTATTGCTATGTTTGAGATGATCTTACCAGATTGTTTATTTGCTACATGTCCCCTTTATTCTCATCTGTTTTGCCTCACTTTCAAAAGACTAATTGGATTAATATTTTATCCTGTCATTATCAGGACAGAAAGTTTCTCATTTATTTTTCAATGATGTTTACTCCCAGCAGTAGAATTCAAGGTCATTATTGTTTTATTTTTCATTCTTTTTTTAATGCATTTAGTACAGGATCTACAGGTCTCACTATGCAGATCAGACTCAGAGTGGTCCTCCTGCTTTGAGGCCCCCAAGTGCTGGAATTACAGGAGTAATGACCACACCCAGTCTCAATCACCTTCTCAACTTCCCCGGGGGTGGAACTGGCACTATGTGTGGTGGCAGGGATTGAACCCTTGTCCCTGAACATTGCCTAGGCAAGCGCTTTAATCCGCTGCGCTCTCTGGCTGGCTTTTTTCTTTTGAACGTAGCATATTTATTTTCTTGTATCACCTAATTTTAATGAAGTGTTACACATGCTTTCATTATTATTATAGTGAATATGTTGTATGTTTTATTTTCTAGAAGTTTATTTCCGCTTTCTTTATCTTTAGTTTACAACAATTTGTATAAAATATTTATAATTGAGTGTCACTTTTAATTATGCCCCTGGATAGTCAGGGAGTTTCTGAAATCTGCTTCACAGATGGGAAAACTGTTTTTTTCTCCCAGTTATTTTATATGTTCCATGGTCTCTTTGCTCTCTCATGGAATTTTTGAGTATAAGAATATTATTTTGTTTGACAATATCCCATACACAATGTTGCCTTCTGCCATTTTTTCTTCCATTAATTTCCTGTCTATATTTACAGTTTTTCTATATATTTTCAATATACTTATAGTTGAGTTTCTTGTTCTTTCCTTGTACTGTTATCTAATTACATCTTAATCTTAGATATTTCATTTTGCAGTTCTAGAGCGTGAATTTGCTTACTTTAATATAGTCTAGTTCTCAGGCTGAATTCTCTATCTTTTAATCCATTATTCTATGCTTTTCTCTAAATTAGTTAAATGCTTAGAATTCTTTTTGACATTTTTGTCAGATAACTCCAACATTGGGTGTATCTCTAAATCTGTAACATTTTAATTTACATCAATATTGCTTGCTTATGGCCCCCCAGATTTCATCATTTTTATCATATACCAGATATTTGGGATGATGTGTCATAAAGACTGTAGAGTATTTGTGTTTTTGATAAAAGTATTATTTGATTCTGGTGGGCAAATAAATTACTGAGTCTCCAAGTCAAAGAAACCAGTGATATTTGATAGAATTTGTTTAATTTCACTTCGCCCTTTTTATGAGACAACCATTGTTCATATGGCACAGTCTTTACGCCTAGCCGTAAACTCTTCAAAGGCTTGCTGAGAGCCTTGAGTCTGCCAAGGTGTCTACTCTGGTTGAAGTTCAGCATCTTCACAACATTGTGCCACCCAGCAGAACTCTGCTCACCTCTGGTCTTCTATCAGCTTTCTTTCTGAAGGGCCTGCTGGTGTCCAAGTGGGTATGCACATCTCAGACGTCCCAATAAACTGAGGAGAGTCCTTGTGCAGAGAGTGGGACCCTCCCCAGGCAGCTCCTGCTTAGTATCTTCTGTGTTGTTTTGACAGCTAGAGAGTTTGGTCTCTGTTTCCTTCACTAACTATGATTCTGTTTCTGTTGGTCTTTCTTCTCCCGTGCTACAATTTGAAAAACTTTTCAAAAATAAGGCCAACATGAAGGTAGAACTCATTTGTACTTCTCTTCTTTGTAGATATACATCATTGTATTGGTTGACATCCAGGGCTTAAAAACTTATGTAAGTTATATCCAGAATTTTAAAGTGGATCTAGGGAAAGGCTAAATGTGCAGGTTTTCAAATAAAAAAAAAATACTGCTATTATGTATACAAACATCATAACTCACAGTTACATTAATATCTTGTGAAAGTAGCACACTTGTAGTCTCACTTTCAATAGACTAATACTGCCCTTCTTTTTTGTTAATTTTAATGATGAAAATGATGCTTATTGTTTTATTTCATTAGCTTTTATTGTTGCCTTTTTCTACAACTTATATGTTCATATCTCACAGTCATGTGCTTTGGTGTAGTATTTTTCTCCTTAGCCTGCATATCTTGTTTATATTTAGGGCTGCTAGATGTGTTCCAGATTTGGTTCCCATTTTCTCTTCATTTCTTTCTATAATCCTTTGTCAAACACTGTTCTGCATTTTAAAGTTTTATATATATATATATATATATATATATATATATATATATATGTACATTAATTTTTCTGTATATCTTTGGGGTCCATTATCATGCTTGAGAAGTAATTTTATGTTATATATATATATTATTTATATATAAATAATATATATATATATTTGGTAATAGAATATATATGTATTTGGTATTTGTTTTCTTTTGTTTTTTGAGAAGACATGGTCTGGCTATGTAACTTTTGAAGTTACAACCTTTTATCTTCACTTACAGCTGCTGGGATGATAGGTGTTTGCCATGCAGCCTGGAAAGATTTAGATTTTTAATATTATCTGTAATTTATTTTTAATGTAGAATGACACACAGAAGTAGTCTTAATGTCTTTTATT
This sequence comes from Ctenomys sociabilis, assembly GCA_004027165.1. Lineage (NCBI taxonomy): Eukaryota > Metazoa > Chordata > Mammalia > Rodentia > Ctenomyidae > Ctenomys > Ctenomys sociabilis. The sequence continues at coordinate 59,871 of PVKA01006427.1, forward strand.
TACTTTAGATAATAATTTCAAATTATGGTGATCACAATTTCTGAATATAACTGTTGTAGGCATTTCTCTGGCTTAATTTTACATGTGTGCATTCTTCAATAATTCCATGATGGTGGAATATAGTTGCTCTTCAGTATATGATAGAAATTCCTGTGGGTAAGCAAATTTTTTGTATTTATTTGTGTCTGAATGCTTCCAAAGTACCTTCATTATACAAGTTCTTAACTATTCACTCTTAATATAAGTTCAGAATATATATATATATATATATATATATATATATATATATATATATATATATATGTATGAAATGTCTAGGGACAGATTTAGCTTTCAGTTATGTAGTTAGATTTGAAAGCTAAGTGTAATGGAATGTAATATTTTTAAAAATCTCACATTTTCTATCTCTAATTAAGACATAATACCCTGTGGAATATGCTTGTAATATTCTACCCTGTTTTATTACTTTTGACTACTAAAGTTAATTTAAATTCATTCTTGTAAAATGAATGCTCCACATAATTTTTCAGCTGCTAACTTAGACAAATACTCACCTGCTGAACACTATCCTTATCTATAGCAAATAATCATATATATATATATATATATATATATATATATATATATATATATATTATCATTTATATATAGGACTGAGAGTCCTTTCCAGCCTGTTTTGGCCAATGAAGCCTATATTTGTAATCCCATGGAAAAGTTGTTGGAATTTTAGCAAGTTAATTTTAATCTACCACTTTTAGTGTAATCCGTGGGGAGAATAAGGAGACTAAGGCATATTTGCAGTTATAGGGAGCCAAGCCATGATAATGGCTATCTGGATCATAGGCCTTAACCCAGGACTTAACCTGGATTCTGCTCATATTTGAAGAAGAGAGAGATTTGAGGACAAGTAACTGTGAGAGTGGTGGGAAGTATATGAGTGCAATGAGCTGGGCTAAGTGGGAGGCCACAAATCATCTCTATAGTATTGAGAGAAGGATATGCAGAAAGAATAATCTGCACAACACAATTGAGACAGTATCTAATGTTTTGGGGCCAGTGTTTTAGTTTTAACGTGCGATCTTTTAAGCCATGGAAAGTCACAGCTTCTTATCTCAAGGCTGAATCCTGGCCAACAACAAGGGGCACTGGCTTTTTATCCCACTTCATCCTGGCTTACGCATGAGAACAATGGGGTTGTCTAGGGAAACACTGCCTGTCCTTTTTGCTTTAAGAATTTACACATTAGCATCTCAGATGGATTGATACCCTTTGCCTAAAGACAATTGAAAGGATAAGGAAGTCTTAGCCAACTCTGTACATATTCGTCTATGGAAATAGGGTCATTTTAGCCAAAATGGACAAGCACTCCCCTTTTAAAGAGAGTCACTCATGTGGTCCTGCATAATATATGTTCTATTTAGGAATACAGATGTTAATCTGAGATCACAAAATGATGTTTTTGCTAAGAACTAAGAACTAAGAACTAAATCTGATTTGATTGGTTGCTGTCCTAGTTACTTTTTTTCATGACTGATACAAAATATCCCACCCCCCAAATTAAGGAACTTACGGCTTTATGTAACTCATAGTTTGTAGAGGATTCAGTCCATAATCAACTGCCTGCAAAGCAAGATGGCGTGGCAAAGAGGAAACACTTTATGGTGGTAGAAAACAGAAGAAACCAGAGCAAAACAGGATAGAGTTAGCTTGTATTCCTTTCTTATATTGTATAAAGGCTCCCTGCCCCAGGGTGTGTGTAGCGCTCCCACCATCTATGTGCCCTCTATTTGTGCAGGCTGAGTATGTTTCAAAGTGAGGCCCCATCCTCTTGCTGAGTCAAACTGGAAATGCTGTAATTCTGATTTCTACGGTGAGGGCATGAAAACAAGAGGTCCAGGTTTAGCAAGATAGTTTTATAAAGCCCACCATCAATGACCACATGAGGCTTTGAGGGGATATCCAGACACGAACTATAAGATTCTACCCCTGAACACAAACTGACTCATGCCCAACTCTTCATTGTAAAAGAAGTTAGTCCAGTTGCAAAAGTTGCCATAGTGCTAACAATTTCAGCATTGCCAAAAGGTCCAATTTCCAAGTCTCCTCTAATTCTTAAGGCAAACTCTTAGTTGTGAGCCTTTATACAAATTAAAAGTTAAACATTTAAAATATTTAATGACATAAGATAAATATTACTATTTTAAAAGGTACAAATAAGGGGATACAAAGCAATGGAATCAAAATAAGTCCAAACTCCAACAGTATAAGAAAGGAAAACATCAGTCCCGTAACTCTTTTTGGGGGGGGATTTTAAAATTTTTTTATGATTTTTTTATTTTCTATAATTTTATTGAAGTACAAATAGAAATGAGACAGTTTCAAATCAAATTAGTAGAACAAATTCAATAATTAATACATTACATATTGTTTTCATAGTGGTACTTTGTTATACAAGGTGCATACATCATATTCTATTTACAAACACTATTAGAGCAGATGCCTCTATTCAAAGAACTAAAAGAATGTAGCTGTATACCTATCTTTTTTTAAAGCTGAATTATAGTACAGATTCAATAATTAATACTTTTTACGTTGTTATCTTCCTAGTGGTTATCCATAGCACAAGAGACATTCTGTGGCCAAATGTGAACTTTAAAGGGCTTGCAGAGTCTCACCTTGATTGCACTGCTAGTGGATGTAGCTCCCATGCCTTCTTTCTGAGGTTAGCCCTGCTTTCTCCTTGCTGTTTTCTCAAATGCTCCATGTTTCTGTCTTCTCCAAACTTCTCTATCTTCCACTGCACCTTGGCTTCACAATCACAGCTTCACACACTACCCTTTCAGGGACTAAATGTCTGGCCTTTCAGAACTTCTGAAACCTCAGGAGAAGCCTTTCTGACCCTGCAACTATTATATTCTGCATGAACTTAAAACTAACATCAAGTAGATGATGCCAAGCTTCCTGTCAGCTGGAGTAGTAGCCAGGATTTCTTGTCTCATGACTGTACGGGTCAAGCGCCTGGATCATTCAACACTCTGAATCTATTTCTTAGGTACATAGTTTCTATGCTGCCACCATTCTGGAACATGGTGATCTGTGGTTTTCTCTCCAAAGCAAAGTCTTTCACTTTTACAGTTTTGAGTCTGCAGAGGTTGGAGACCTGCTGCTTTTTGTGATACCCTTAGGCCATCATTTACATTCTTTTGTTCCTTTTATGCAATGGAGATCTATTTAGCTCCATCTCTGTAGTCCATGAACTTACTTGTGCTTCTTTATTGGTCATACTCATAATATTTTAAATCATTTGACTTGGCTCTCTGCTCTTGATTCTTAGAAATAAACTCGCTTAAAGCCCCCAAAAGTAGCCATATCACTACCTCAGCATCTGAAAACCTTGAAATTTCTTTTTCTGTACTATTTTGTTCTTTACCCTTAGACTTACTCTCAGGAAATGTCTCTGGACATGAGTAAAATACATATAAACATTTTGACAAGACATAACACATCATCTAAAGACTAAAAGCCAATGAAGTCATGTTTCCTAGCAGAAATCTCTAGATTCTGGTCTTTATAAACAATATTTCTACCAGCTTTTTGTACTTCTCAGGTCAGACCAGAATCTGACAGACAGAACAACCTAAAGTATTCCAGCCCCACTCTGTTAGATGACATCTCCTAAACTTTACAAGCTCATCCCACCACTCATTTCAAAAGGCTCTTAAAGACCATGGTTGAGTAGTCACAATAATGACACATTCCTGATACCAAAATCTGTATTACCCAGTGTTTTCTAGAGAAACAGTTGTAGCTCAAGATATACAATTGTATAAGAAATTACAGGATTGGTTTACAGTGGTCATCCACAGAGTTAGATGAAAAAGTTTTTAGAGAGTGTCTATACACTAGAGGCTGAAGCTTTCAAGCTTGCAATTACCGCAGTGTTCTGTGCAACTCTGTTATGGTTTGTGTCTAGTTGTTCCTCCAAAACCTCACTTAGTCATGGGGCAGCTTCTGGAGTTTGTGATTGATTCTCAATCTAGTGCTCAACTGTGGGTATGGTTGCAACACCCAACTGGGGTGGATAATCTGCATCACAATGTAAGGAAGGGAGAGAAGCTAGCTAGCTGCCACAGATGCTGCCCCTCCTTTTGCTCTTTGCTGATTTTCTGCCTCCATGAATGCTTGCCCCTTGCCGTGTACCACTCTACCTTGAAGCCAGCTGAGTAGGGACTGAAACCTCTGTGTGCTAAGTAACCCTTTCTGTCCTTAATTTTGGTTAGCAGGTGTCTTGTCCCAGCAATGAGAGAAAAGCAATCAAGCTAAACTCCATATTAGGAGGCTAATGAGTATTCAGTTGAAAGCTAAAGAGTCTATCCCAGAAAGCTGAAGATTCTTTGCTAGAAGTCTGAAAAATCCCAGGTAAAAGACAGTCTGTGCTAGAAACCAGGAGGTAATGTCCAAGCTAAAGTAAAGACTGTAACTCTTCTGAAAAACCAAAAATCAGTCCTTCCTCACCTCTCTTTTATAACACCAAGGAAGCAAGCTGTTTTAGGGTATATCCTCTACATCCTAGAACATAGACACTACTCTGGGGTAGGTAGTCTACACTCTAGGATTTGGAATAACTGTTCACTCAGTTAAGCTTCTAAACTTCTCGAGTGGACACACACAATGAATGAACCATAACAGTTGCACAAACAACATTGCTTTGTTTTATAATTTCAGGGAAAAAACCCCAAATGCTAGAATTGAAGTCAAATCTAGCACAAATGAAAGAGTTTAGATCAAAAACCATGTATATTCTCCATCATTATCACTAAATAATTTTTATTTATTTATTTACTTATTTATTTATGTTCATGTGTTTGGTACAGGGTCTCTCTACACAGTTCAGACTTGTAGCGATCCTCCTGTTTTCAGTCTCTCTAGCACTGGAATTACTGGCCTGTATCACCACACCTGGTCTTGATTAAATAATTTTAAAATGTTAGCTACAATTTAAATTTTAAGAAACATTTACTTTTTATATTTAATTTTTATACTTAAATGTAAAATAATTAAATAATCATATTTCATATTTAGAGAGCTAACATAGTGGGAAAAGGTTGACTAAAGGGACCTATCACCATCATGGTTTAGGAGTTCAGTTGGGTTCTACTCCTTCAGGTAGAATTTTAGAGCACTCTTTCTTTGTCTTTCTGCTGATTAGCTACTTATATGGATGTACTATGGGGCAGACATTTTCTTTTGCTGTAGTTAGTTATTTTTTGCAAGCATATTTTTAATATTCATTTGTTTATAATGAGAAGATTGGGTGCAATCTTTATAAAAACATTATCTCTTCCTATGGAAGGTTGCTTGAATTAAAATACTCAATTCAAAATTAACTCCAGAATTATTTATTTTCTTTTTTTTTTTTTTTTTTTTTTCGGAACCGGGGATTGAACTCAGGCCCTTGCACTTGCCAGGGAAGTGCTTATTCCACTGAGCCATCTCCCTGGCCCCTAGAATTATTTATTTTCAGAAGATTTTTCACTTAGACTTTGTACCATATCAGTAGCTGACCATGAAAAGACTTCAGATGTGAGACCCTGCACCAAAAAAAGGAAAAAAGAAAAAAGTAAACTGTGTCACATTGGTGCATACCAATAATCTCAATATTATATTCAGGAAGGTAAAGTAGGTGGATCAAAAGGTTAAAGGCAGCCTAGAAAACACAGTAACTTCAAAGCTGGCCTGGACTTTGTGTGAAGCTCTATTATGATTGAATGATTGAATGAATGAATGAATGAATGAATGAACAATAAATAAATTCAGACACAAATGTCTTCTTATTATGCTGTGATTTGGATAAAGTTTAGAAAAAACATGCTAAGGGGATAGCCAAATAGCTCAGCATGCTAAAGTGCCTGCTAAGGCAGAACACAGCAGCTGGGGTTCGATCCCTAGCATGCAGTGTGGGACTCCCACCAAGGCATGCTGAGATGTGGATTGAGATTGAGTGTGGTGGCATACTAATTTAATCACAGTGCTTGGGAGGCTGAAAAACAAGAGAATCACTACAAGTCTGTTCTACACAGTGAGACCCTTTATAGCCTGTAGATCCTGTACCAAACAGAAAAAGAAAAAAGAAAAGCCATGCTGAAATTTTGTTACCAGTTGGTATTTGGAGGTGGGACTTTTGAAAAACACTATTGTCTTTCTTGTGGGTTGAGATTAATTCTTATACTAATGGATCAGGTCTTGTGAAATGATTTGTTATAAAGCACTGGGACACCTTGGTCCCATTCTCTCCTTCACATGTATCCCCTAACCTCTGTGCACACTTCATTGTGTGAGGCCTGTGTCTAGCTGGAATGCAGCCTATGCCCATGCTAGAAGTAGTCATACTTTCTGGTATTTCCCACTCTCTAGAACCATACACTAAGATCATGTTTTGAATAAATTTTCCAGTATCAAGAATTCTGTAATAGTAACAGAAAATGAACTAAGACACCTTATTAAGCACACAAATTGGAGGGAAATGGATCCTAGGCCCCCTTCCTCTGCTTTTCCTTCCTCTTCTTCTGTACTTCCAGCCTCTCAGTTCTTCACTTTCTGTTTCTAATCAGCCCTTGGTAAGACCACCATTTAAATGATTCCATGCTGCTGAAGTAGTGAATTATTAGGAAGGGCCACTGTTTAGATATATTTGGATAAATTTATTTATAATTGCAATGTCACTTCAATTATGAGATGAGTTTTCAATTTCTGATAAAACAAGGCTTTTTTCAGTAGCACTAAGATGGATATTTATCACAAGGCATCAATAACATTTTTCTGTTCTTCCTTCCTTCTCTCCCTTCCTTCCTCCTCCTCCTCCACCTCCTCCTCCTCCTCCTCTTTCTTCTTCTTTTTAGTGGAACCTGCGATTGAACTCAGACCCTTGTGCTTGCCAGGGAAGCACTTATTACACTAAGCCATCTCCCCAGTCCCCCTCCCTTCTTTCCTTATTTATTTATATATTGATACTAAGGATCAAATTCAGGACCTTGCTCTTGCCAGGCAGGTGTTTATGACACTGTGCTATCTTCTGGCCCAAGCCTTCCTTCTTCCTAAAGTGAATATTTCACAGTTTTACTTGCAAAGTGATAATCATTTTTTATTGAAAAGAGAACAATTCGAAAATTCATGTGAACTCAGCCATCTAAACAGTCCAGATGACCTAACAAAGTGCACTATCTTACACTTTTCTGTCACTGTGATGAAATACCCAATACCTGCAATTTAAATGAGGAGACTTTATTTACACTCTGAGTTTTATTCTGCAGTTGGCTGGCTTACACAGAAGCTGGATGGCAGACAGACATTGGTAAGATAATATGCTCAACCCATGGTGGCTGGGAAATTGAGAGCAGGGAGGGGCAGGGACAATTGCACACCTTCCAGCTCATACTCTCACTGACCCACCTCTGGACAGCACATTTGGCTACTCAGCTCAGCAGTGGGTGAATGCACTGAAGAGAAGAGCTTCCCCCATAACCCAATCACCATCAGGATACAGACTTGTGGGAAACCATTCTTATTGAAATCATGGCACAGGGAAAATGGTAGTGTGTGTATGTATGCTGGCTTGTCTTAACACTTTCCACTTGAGTTTGTTTCCCATACTTTACATTACTAGCTGATAATTACAGAGAGGGGGATACATAATTAGAAACATCCTGCTTGATTCTTCATAGAGCCCACTGAAAAGTGTTTTATTTCACCATTTAAAGGAGAACACAAAGCAACTTGACTATTGAACAAGTAAAGTTCCCCTGGGAAGATACACATTGAAGTTTAAAATAAAATTTGAAATGATTTCCATCCCAATATAGATGCCTTTAAGTAAAGAGCGTGGTTTTTGAGCTAAACAGGTAGTCAGCAATATCATTTTAAAAATGAAAAGTTGAAAGACACTATTTCCAGTGAAAGCATCCACAGTATTCACATTTGTATTTGAATATCTTTCCTTTTCCCCAGGTGTGCTGTGGCTGAAAAATAATAATAATAAGACAGAAAAATCCACTTGAATAATGTGCTTCAAAATAGATGGAGCAGAAAGAATTCCCAGAGGCAGGTCAAGTTCAACCCAAGAACAACTCACTCAGTGCTTTCATAACTAGTTAAAATACAAGACCAACAATATCTCAGCACTCAAGATCAGGGCTGAAGTGCAGCAGCAAGTTGTTAATATTGATGTGGTTAATATACATGGAACAGGACTCCTTTAATTTCCTGAAGCAAAAATTCTCCACAGTGTTGACATTTCCTTACTGAACTCTCAGGATTGTTTGGTTTCAAAGGCTGTTGGGCACAAGATGCATTTTGTTTTAAATAATCCTTCATAAAAAATTCAGCCTTCAGTCTAATGTGATTGAAACTCAGCTTGAGTGTGCTTTATAATGCATCAAACTGGAAATTCTATGGGCATTGAATTATTCAAGATGTTGTAGGCAAACGAATGGTATGGGTTCTCCTGTGGGGTGGGGACATTCGAAGAAACCAGAGACTTGATACGTCTTGTTATCTCATTTTATTTACCTTTTAGAAATCCTCCAAATATTAGAGGAAAGAAATCAATATCAATTTTCACCTCTATCACATTCCACACTTCAGTTATTAATGCATGTCAGATTTGACTATGGTTCTCCAAACCACCTGCTCTGCAATAATATTTCTGAGCCTTTATTAAAAATGTAAAATTGTCATTGAATTTCCAAATATGATTCTCCAGCGGCTAATTCAGCTTGTTTTATTAATAAGCTAGTTCTGATGAGTAATACTAATTTAATATTCCTGCATGCAAGATTGAACTATAAATTATTCCTACTGAAGGTGATGAGAGATGCCTATTGTGTGATCATTGGGCAGTTGCCTCCCTGAATTAACCCTGCAAATGCAAGCTTCTTTCAAGAAATCACAACAGCTGAGAGTAGCAAGCCTGACAGCATGTTCTACCTACTTTACCAGCAGAATGATACATGGTGGGCTATGAGATACATAAGTACCCTTTATATACTTGTAGAATTTTCTCAATTAAATTTCCCACAAAGAAACATGATTTCATAGTATATTTATTTTGTTCCTATTAGCACACTTCAGGACCACTTACATTGTACTGTTCATGTGATTCTTTCATTTCCAAGATACTAACTATAAGTTGAACCAGAAATGAATAGAGTCTTGCATCCTGGAGGTCAAAATCCCTCTAGAAGACAACTGAAATATATGTACCTACTAAAGGACAAACTGCTTCAATGAAAAAACCAGCTTTCATTTATACTTAAAGAAGGTATGATACCAGAGTTGTGGACAGAGACAGTAGATTAGGCGATCTGTGCTTTGTACAATAAGCCACAGACAATATTTGAAATAGCCTCCAGCTTTTTGTCTTTTGTTCTAAGCCTTTTTTAGTATATTGTTCTTGATCAATTACACTTAAATCTACAGTAGATGCTTGAACATTTGACAGTTGTGATCTTTATGCCCTGGAGAATTTTTAATGGTTACTAAGATAGAACCAATTAAAAAAAATAACAACAAAACAAAACAAAAGCTTTTTTCCAAAATTTTCAGGGTAGCATCAGCAAAGTTATTGTAGAGGAAAAGAATTGCAGCTTGATAGCCTGAACTGCCATTCTCAGGCCACATAAACCTTCATAGGTAAGTCTTCTTGGTTTGCTTGAGTTAAGCATTTGGTTTCCCTTTCTTGCATGAAACAATGGAGTCTTTATTTCCCTACAGTCATATGCCAAAGAGTAGGTGTAGCTCATTAACCAAAAAGCATAATGAAGAGGTGCATCTAGGGGGTGAACATTTGACTGTATAAGTCATAATGAAAATTAGGTTCTCCAAATTTTTAACATTTCTTTTGTTGCTAAAATATTTTTATTGAATAATATGTTGTATGTACATTAAAATTACTAGAATTTTTATAGGATCTTTACATATGAAGATCCATGTCCTGACTTATAAACACATCAATGAGTGACAACAGATAAACAAGTATTTTATTTGATATCAAAATGAACTCATTGATCCAGAAAAATAAGTAGATACCTTCATTTTTTCCAATTCTTTTTTGCACTGGACTATGGCAGCCCTGATAGAGGAGTTTTCCTTCACTTTAATCTAAAGGAAAATGTTCTATTTGTTAACATGGAAATTGATACTCTCAGTAGGCAGAATCAAGCACTGTTTTTATTAAGCTGAATTCATGTTTCCAGTGATAATTCAAAATTTAGTAGAATTTTTATCTAATACTGCAAAGTCAGATCATGACAATCCTCTCAAAAGAGTTCATAACAACCAATTTTTCCATGGGAAACAGAATAAAAATACTACACATTTCTGCCTTGTGAGATGACGTGGATAGGGCCAGTAATATGGCGGGTAAAAGAATCTACTAAAGCAAGACTAAGATAATCCTAAGGTTTATCAGGTAAGAAGTGCTATCAAGAGTAGTGGCAGGTAAGTTGGCAAAAGAGTGATCACACCATCATGGTGAGCAATTAGAGCTTTCTTTCATGAGCATTTAAGGACACAAAAGCAGTCTGGGGAATGCGGTTATCTAAAGAATATCAATTTTCCAGATCACTTAACACTTCCTTGATTTTCTCAGAGCTTTGTCTGTAAAATTGTCAGCTTTTGGGTGCAGTTGACAAGAATATTTCCTCTGGCTTAGAGAAGGCATTTTTTTAAAAATTTATTTATTTATCTTTTATTTTATTGAAGTACAAATATCAATGAGACAGTTTTAAGACACCTTAACAAGGCGGATTCGATAAATTAATACATTGCAAACTGTTTTTATAATGCTTTGGTATTGTACAAGGTGCATACACGATATTATACTTACAGACATTATTATAGAAGATGTCTCTTATCAGTAAATTAAGACAATGTAGCTGTTTACGTATCCTATTTTTTATAGCTGAATTATATCAAAGATTCAATAACTAATATTTTCCACCTTGTTATTTTCCTAGTGGTTGTCCATATTACTAGAAGCCAACATAATATTGTGTCCAACCGCAATTAGTACAAATCTTGCCTATCACAGAATTATGTAGAAGCATGGCGTATCTATCCCAACTCTACTGTCCATACACAGACATCATGATCCTCCCTTTCTATACCCCTTTGCTTGTCTACACCTATCAAAGATGGGCACGTCAGTGTCATTCAACCAATTTATGTGCCTGAACTCAATGACACAATCCAACACAGTCCAGCATTCCACAACAAGAGTGAGTTATCTGAAGAAGTTGTGGATGTAGCCATTTACAGCTCAACTTATTATTATGGCTCCGTGTTGTATACGTCATTTTTATACTTTTCTGCTCGATGGGTAAGACCTAGATAGAGCAAGACCTATATACCAAAACATGTAGTTTTTGTTTCTGATGAGGTCAGTGAAACCCCTCAAGGTTTATCTTATAATCCTGTACCTTATTCTGTAGATCCTTTGCCTGTGTCATCAATGTGGATGAGTCATGGCCAATGCTTGACCAGTTTGCTCTCTGTGAGAGCCTGAGAGAAAGTTTTCTCTCCATGTGACTCTCCCCAGGCACATTATAGAACTTTGATCTTTTTCTTCTGTGGCTCCGTAATCTCCTTATTCAGAAAAATTTGGGGCTCAACTGAGTTTCATGATGTTGCAGTACAGGTTCTCCTATGTCCTGAGTCTTTGCTGACCTTGCAAGGCTAAAGCCACAATGTTGGCTGACCTTGCAGCTCTTCTATTTCTCCAATTTTGATCTGTGAACTTAGGTTGTTAACCATCCAGAAGAAAAGCTGATTAGTACCCTGCAGCATATGCCATTCACTTTGCCTTATCAGACTCAATTGTATTTAGTTGTTGATGTACATTTCTACTTGTATTTCTTCTTCTTGCTTCTTATACTAGGGAGACTATATGATATTTACACATGTGTGTCTGGTTTATTTCACTTAGTGTATGTTTAAGTGTCATCCACTTCAATATAAATGCTTCAAACTTATTATTCTTAATGGCTGAATAATACTCCATTATATAGAAATACCACATCTTTTTCAACCATTCCTCATATGACGGACATCTTGGTTGTTTCCAAGATTTTGCTATCACAAATTGTGCTGCTATAAACATAGGGTACACATATATCACTAAGATATAATGTTTTCAGTTCCTCTGGGAAAATTCCCAGTAGGGAATGGCCGGCTTGAATGGTATTTCCAGTCCTACTCTTTTGAGGAGTCTGCACACTGACCTCCACAATGGTTGTACCAGTCTACATTCCCACCAGTAGTGGAGAAGTGTTCCCTGTTCCCCAAACCTCTCCAACATTTGTTGTTGGTTGATTTCCTTATGATAGCTATTCTTTCTGGACTGACATGGTATCTCATTGTTGTTTTTATTTGCATTTCACAAATGGCTAGAAATGTGGAGCATTTTTTCATATATTTATTTGCTTATTTAACTTCATCCTCTGAGAAGTGTGTATTCATCTCAGATGCCCATTTCTGAATTGGGTCTTTAAATTTGAGGGCCCTGTTATAACTTAGTCAAAATTGATTAAAGATCTAAACATTAAAACAGAAACACTGAATCTCCTGTAAGAGAAAGTAGGAGGAACTCTTAAAGACATAGAGGTAGGTAAAGAGTTCATGAACAAATATATATTCGCACGGGAAGCACTTGAAAGAATCAACAACTGGGATCCACTCTTCTTGAGGGGCTTCTGCACATCAAAAGAAATTGTCAACAGAGTGAAAAGACAACCCACAAATTTTGAAAAAATCCTAACTAAGCAATCAGACAGAGGTCTTCTGTCTAGAATATAGAAAGGCATTTTAGCTTCAAAGAATATCTTTACATATGAATTTTTGGAGAAAATAGGTTCAGAGTTACTGAAAGGGATGAAGATTTGCCCTTGTCCTGTGGTATACTTTTGGTTGCTGTGGTTATACTGTCCTATGTGCATTTGGAAGAAGTGGGGCAGGATAGTTTTAATGAAGTTCTTATGCTACTAGTGTTAACTATTTTATTTTACCAATGGATACCCTCAATGAAAATGAATGGATAACTATTACCTTATCATTGCTTTTTAAAGTATTAGTGGAGAAACTCAATATAGTCTTGTTATATGACCAGACTTAGAATCTGTTAAGTTTCAAAGCATTTTTTGAAGTCACCAAAGACAGAGGCCCCAGGCATATCTTATTTTCATAGGCTCACGATCAATATTTGCTGTATGAAAGAAATGAATACATAGTATGAGAGACATCTGACAGGTGATTTACATGACTGAATAATAATCCCCAACCTTGCCTGTGATCATGCTCTACAAAGTACTGCATACTTCTAAAAATGGCCTCATTACAAAGAAAATATTCAGTTGTGGAGTATTTCAGTTCTAACTTCTAGAAGAGCTAAGACATCATCACTATGAATACAAGATGAAGGAGACCAATTAAAAATTGATGTATTTTCTTGGCTCATTAAGAGGCCTAAAGTTGCAGGGTAAACTTCCAGTCCCAGGAACATGAGGCGGTAAATGAATTACTACAGATAAAGCCAAGATTTTAAGTGCTCTGCAGGAGCAAACGTGGGAGAACGAGATCAAGTTGGAACACTTACACAGCAACTTAGATGAATTACTGGACATGGACTCACACAAAACAAATCTGAAGCCTGTAGTCTTATTTGTCCCCACATATTTCTGGGGACAAATAAGACTACAGGCTTCTGCTAGAAGCAATCCCACCAGATTCTCGGTAAAGTAAGATCCCATGAAGAGTACCTCTGGGCTCTAGGAAAAAGAGGGGTACACTGAATATTTTGAAATACAACTAAAGAGTTTTCTATAGGAAATTCTTGTCCTATAGGTGATGACATTATCAGGCCATGATCAGAGCTAGGATTAAAAAAAAACCCTGCTTCCTCTCCAAGTGCCTCTGAACTTTTTGCCTCAGAGAAGAGGCACAAATGTACTAAAATGGCCCTGGGCTTTAAGGAAATAGATTGAAACTAATGCAGTGAAGTTAAAAGTAAGGGGCAGCAAGTAACAAGAATTATATACTCAGGAAGTACACTTACAGGGATTTAGCCCAGAGGTGCTGGTCCACTGTAGAGTGAAAATTAATCAGATGGCTTATTAATCACAGAACATGCCCTTCCTTCACACCTTAATAATGCTGCAGACTGGTCAATAACAGTACAGGAAGGCTAGCCTACGGCTTGTCACGTCCGTCATACCACATCATGCTTCACTGGATATGCAGCTCTCAGGGATTCTAAACACAGCAGCAGCAAAGAACTGAAATGAGGCAAAGTTTAGGGCAACAAAGGATGATTTATTTTGAGGAAAAGATAGAAAAGGAAGAGGATCAACAGCTACCTGAGGTAGGTGGCTTCAGAGACCAAAGATCATGAGCTCTTAGCACTGGCTCCTTTTATTACAGACTAGTGTCTTCCCGGTTCACCAGGTGGGCACTTGTCACTATCTGATTTGTTCCCTTGACTGTCTTTGACTCTAACCTAGAACCTCTGGTCATCTGAATTCTTTCTGTTCTCCTGCAATGAGTGAGTGAATGGGAGAGCTCATTGGAAAGGCAATATATTAAACAAGTACACAGCTGGTGCAATACGATACTGGTGTTAAAGTGAGAACATACATACACTTGAGTGTGGGTGTGCACCTGTGCAAGTGGGTCACACACACACTAAATTAGAGTGATTAGGTGGCTGTCCCTTATTGTCCTTGCATTTGGACAGGTAGGAGAGTGAGGGTAGTTGACTTTCCTGGTAATTGTGTTGCTGCCATCTCTCCCAGGTCTAGCTAGCTTTTTCTCCTAATTACCCTTCTTTGTAATTACTCTAACTGCAAAAATACCTGTGAGGACACAAACTAAGTTCCCCTATTGATTTGAAAAAAGCTCAAGGAGGACTTTATTCCATATTTTCACCACCTATGGTGTCGCATGCCCTTACAAGCTGAAAACTACAAGGTGAGCTTTCTCTGAGGAAGAGAATTTAGAGAAGTCCAAGACTGAAGCAGGCAAGAGAAAAGCAAAGAGCACGGCATTCAAATCTCTGTCACCTATAAACTGAGCAATACCTACTCCAACTTCCACTGCATGATACATGCCTGTTCGTCAATAAAATGCAAGTCACTTGAACAGGTAAGAAAAAATATGCAAGCTGAGGAGTCCAAACAGGTGTTCATATACAGACTCAGAAAAAACACCAAGTTGACATTATTAGTGAATTTCAAATAATGATTGATTATTCTGGTAAGGGTTGTAATAGAAAAAGAGAAAATTTTATTCAAGAAATGTCTCCATTTGTAATTCTATGAATAGAGGATCCTAGACAAAGATCAAAGGAAATGCAAGGAATAAAAATAAGAGAAATGAAGAATTAATGTCTTTGATAAGTTTGTCATGAAACTTGACATATCTGAGGAAATAAAAATGTAAAGAGAATAGATGTTGGTGAAAGTTTCTAGAATGTGCATATGCTCTAACTATAAAGCACTAACAAGTGGAATTCCAGAAAAAGAAGAAAGGAGCAAATGAAATATTTAAAGCAATAATGGGTGAAATGTTTCCAAAATTAATTTCCAAGCCATAAGTGAAAGAAGCTTATAGGATATCACACAAGAATTAACAGCATAAATCCACAAAAGAAACAAAAAGCACAACAAAACAAAAACTACTTCTAAGTCATATCATATTGTGTGCCTCAAAGATAAGGTTGAAATAAGCCTTAGGAAGCAAACCTAATTTACGTAAGAACAAGAAAAACTTTAGACAGGATTAATCTCAGAAATCTTGTAAACAGGAAAAAGAAGTAGAATATTTATTTAAAAGTTTAAAAAAAAAGCACCACCAAACTTAAATTATATATGAAGAGAAACTATCCTTCAGAAATTACAGAGGAAGCAGGTCATGATGGAAAACATGTGTAAGCTTCGCACACGGGAGATGGAGACAGGAAGGATGCAAGTTCTAGCCCAGGCTGGGAAACTTAGCAACTGAGGGTGATCTTGTCTTAAGAAGTAAAAGCAAGCCATAGATGCAGCTCAGAGTGAATATAGGGGTATGAACCCTGCTAGTTGTCCAAAATGCCATAGTATCTGTTCTCTAAAACTGAAAAATGAATTTCAGGAACAACAGATGTTAAGAGTAGGTTGTTAAGAGTAGGAATACCTTCTTGAGAGAAAGGAAGCTTCTGTCTAAGAGGGTCAGAAGGGTCCCTGAGAATAGCTTTCCCAGGGCCAGGGAGACAGTTCAGTGGAATAAGCACTTCTCTGTTAAGCGCAAGGGCCTGAGTTCAATACCTGATTCCAACAACATCAACAACAACAGAAGGAGCTTTCCTACTAACCTCACTTCTCAAGGATGTTTTATTGAGTAAAGCCATGAGGTGAAGTGGGATTAAGGGGGAGCAGAGCTATAACCAATCAATAATATTACAGGTAGAGTTGCTTAAGTAATATTGATTCAATGGCAAATCATAGGATGGGTGTAGGTAGGACAAAAGTATGGTGAACAAGTAAGTACTCAAGTGTAGTTGCTTGGGTAATACTAATTAAGCAGGAATCAAATGGGAAACAAATCACACAGCAGATGCACAAAGACATACAGGGACTTTCCTGGAAGGAGTGGGTTAAGTAAGTTTGCCCATCCCCCCCCCAGATTGATGCCTATTTAGAATATCAATCACTGCTGCCCATCCTTCCCAGAAGTACACTGGTGAGTAGTTATTTTTCTTAATGTCTGGCCTGTTGCTTCTCTCCCAACAAGAGAGAGACAGGCCCAGCAGCAGCAGCACAGATGGGTGCACAGATGGGTGCCATGGGTGACACGGAGTAGCCAGATACAAAGAGAGAAAAACAAGAAAGAAACAGATAACCTGAGAAGGAGAGTAAAGTCAGCATGAGCAAAAATTCCCGGCTCCTCTCCAAAGTGCCAAGAAGATTCAGAAGGAGCTGGGAGACTTCACTTTAGACCCTCTGCTCAACTGCAGTGCTGGTCCTAAAGGTGACATCTATGAGTGGAGATCTACCATTCTGGGACCCCCAGGATCTGTGTATGAAAGAGGTATATTCTTTTTGGATATCACTTTTACTCCAGAATATCCTCTCAAACCTCCAAAGGTTACATTTCAGACAAGAAACTATCACTGTAAAATTAACATTCAAGGAGTTATTTGATTTCATGTATATATATATATATATATATATATATATATATATATATATATATATATATATATATATATATATATGATCTGAGTCCAGCACCATCTATTTCTAAAGTCGTCCTTTCTGTCTGCTCACTTCTTACAGACTGATACCCTGCCAATCCTGTGGTGGGAAGGATTGCCAGTCAGTATATGATCAACAGAACAGAACATGACAGAATGGCCAGACAGTGGACCAAGAGATATGCTCATAAATTGAAATGAGTGTTCACAATTCTTACATTATGTGTCTGTCACAGAAGACAGCTGCTTATGATTTTGAAGGGGCAGGGGAGGGTGGGAGTTGGTAAAGTGTAGGGTATTTCTAACAGGTACTGATCAGTCTTATTTCCTAAGATTTTGATGTTACTTAAGGTGTCTTGCTACAGTAGACAAATTGGTATTATCACCTTTTAAAAGTCATTAGTTCTACAATATTGGCTGAAATACAGTACAGAAAAAATGTATAATTAAACATTTGAATTCTATTGCTTATATTATGTCATTTATTTAATGTTTTAATATCTTTATTATTTTTACTTTTTATTAATTTTATTGAGAATAAATAGCAGTGAGACAGTTTCAAAACAGGTTAGTAGGACAGTTACAATAATTAATACATTGCATATTGCTGTGTTTGTAGTAGTTATTCATAGTACAAGATGCAGACATGTTATTCTGTCTAAACACTATTATTACAAATCTTTCTTCTCATTGAATTAAGAAACAGTAGCTGTATAACTATCCTAACTACTTACTATATACAGATACTAATGGTCCTTCAATGATATCCCATTTTTGTTTAGTTTTGTCAGAGATGGGTTTCCATTGCCTTTTAAATATCATAGGCATGTGAATTCAGCAAAATAGTCCAATCTAATCCAGTAGTCCACAATAGTAGTGGGTTATCTCTAGAACTGGCAATGTCAGAAGTTGTTGACTTGAGACTTTTACAGCTCAGCATATTTTATTTTATTATATTTTATTGAAGAACAAATAGCAATGTGACAGTTTCAAATCAAATTACTAGGACGGATCCAATGATTAATACATTGCACATTGTTTTCATAGTGGCTTTTTGTTGTACAAGGTGCATACATAGTACTCTGTCTACAAACGCTATTAGAGCAGATGTCTCTAATGATTTAAGAGAATGTAGCTGTATACCTATATTATAGTACAGTTTCAATAATTAATGCTTTCTACCTTGTTATCTTCCTAGTGGTTATCCATACTACAATAAGCAGACAGGATATCCTGTCCAAACACTATTAGTGCCATCTCATTCCAGAAAGAATGGCTATCATAAAGAAATCAACCAACAACAAATATTGGAGAGGTTGTGGGGAAAAGGGAACACTTCTGCACTGCTGGTGGGAATGTAGACTGGTGCAACCATTGTGGAAATCAGTGTGGAGACTTCTCACAAAACTAGAGCTGGAAATTCCACTCAGGCTAGCTATCCCGCTACTAGGAATTTTCCCGGAGGAACTGAAAGCCTCATATCATAGTGATATATATGTACCTATGTTTATAGCAGCACAATTTGTGATAGCAAAATCTTGCAAACAACCAAGATGCCCATCACATGAGGAATGGTTGAAAAAGATGTGGTATTTCTATACAACGGAGTATTACTCAGCTATTAAGAATGATAAACTTAAAGCATTTATATTGAAGTGAGTGCTACTTCAACATATACTCATATGTGAAATAAATGAGACACTCATATGCAAATATCATATGGTCTCCCTAGTATAAGAAATCAAAAGAAGAAATACAAATAGAAAGGTACAACACCAACTAAAAAGAACTTAGTCAGATAGGGTAAACTGAATTGCATATTTTGAAGGGTACTAATCAGCTTTTCTTCTAGATGGTTAACAACCTAGGTTTGCAGATCAAAATTTGGAGAAATGGAAGGGATATAAAGTCAGCCAACATTTTGGCCCTAGCCTTTCAAGATCAGTGAAGACTCAGGACATAGGAGAACCTGTACTGTAACATCATGGAGCTCAGTTGTGCTCCAAGTTTTCTGATTATGGAGATTATGAAGCCACAGAGGAATGTGTTCTATGATGTATAGTGTGCCTAGGGAGAGTCACAAGGACAGAAAACTCTCCGCCAGGCTTTCACAGGGAGAAAACTGGTCAAGCAATGGCTGTGACTCATCCACATGGCTGACACAGACAAAGGATCTACAGAATGAGGTACAGGGTTACAAGGTAAACCCTGAAGGACTTGACTGACCTCATCAAATACAAAAGTTACATTTTTTGTTATATGTTTCTTGCTTTATCTCAGTCTTAACCATTCAGTAGAAAACTATGAAAATGAGGTGTATAAAATAAGGCCAATTATAATAAGCTGTAAAATGTCTCTAGTCAACAATTTCTTCAGATAACCCACTATTATTGTGGACTGGTGGACTGTGTTGGATTGGTTTGCTGAACTCAAGCATTGTAATAATTGAATGACAATGGAATGCCCATTTTTTGACAGGACTAAACAAAAAAAAATAGAGGGATACAAAGGAAGAACCATTCTGTGTCTGTATAAACAGTACATTTAGGATAAATATACAGTACTTTTGTGTATAGTATATAATTTTAAAACAGCTTAATTTGTACAGGTTACACACATGGCAATTTATGTAAAGTCATTGTAAGATGGCTTTTTTTTTATTTTAAAAATTGAAATTTGTCCCCTTCTTAGAAGTAAACATGGAGGGCCTTGGAGATGGCTGAGTGGAATAAGTGCTTTCCTGGCAAGTGCAAGGGCCTGAGTTCAATTCCTGGTTCCGCAAAAGAAAAAAAAGAAGAAGTAAACATGGTTATTTAACAGTTTTTAAGGCTTTCATCGTGTGTGTGTGTGTGTGTGTGTGTGTGTGTGTGAGTGTGTGTGTGTGGCTATAAGACACCATGTAGGAAATCAATAGTTAATATATTTTATTTTATATATTTTAAACTCTAAAGGTTTAAACCAGGACTTGTGAGAACCTGTAGTGAAGTACCTTAAGACCTTAAGCTGTTAACTGTAAGGCATGAAATAGGAGTCACTCAGTGGATCAGTTCTATGTTATAGATTTCTTACATCTGCATTTGTCACTGTGTTAATAGACCATATTAAAAAACAAAACAAAATAACAAAGTTTGGCCTTTACTGAATGTACCTCCCCACCACATTTGTCCTCTGGGCCACTCCAGGGCCCAGCCCTGTCTGCCAGACTATTGTCCTTCTACTAAAATACCACCCCTCTCCACTAAAATTATGGAGGGATGGAAGAAGAAAGACATTTTACAACCCAAAATGAGGATACTCATGGTCTGTAGACCCGCCCTGCAAATAATGCTAAATATTTCTTCTGAGCTAAGGAAAATTATGCTTGTTAGACAGTGAAGTTGACACAAATAAAGAAAAGTATTGAGACAAATACAAAATAAAACATTTACTCGTTTTTGAATTTTGAACACATTGCTATTTCTTTTAATATGGCTTGTTGGATTGTACTTTACAGTTTTTTAAATTTCCTTTTATTAGTATGTGTTTGAAATACGTAATTACATTCATCTTGTAAAATGGCATCATGTACTTTTTCATTGTTATTGACATAACTCTACGGAGTAGTAGCAACAATATATTGACTTATACAATGAATTAGGGTATGACATTATTAGAAATGTAGTGATATAGGAGAAAGAAATTGCCAGCTTGCTAGATGCCTACTAGGAGTTTATGCTCTTTAAAAATCACAGCATGAATTCTAGGAACAATGGAGGTTAAAAGCAGAATAAATTTATCGATCAAAGAAAGCTTCAGAGAGTGAGAGAATGAGAGAGACAGTGATAGAGACAGACAGACAGAGAAAGAGACAGACAGTAACAGATAGAGAGACAGAGACAGAGAGGAGAGATACAGACAGAGAGACAGAGACAGAAAGAGAGTCTGAAGTGGGCTGCCAAGGAACCTGCCTTTTCTAGGGATTTTTATGCAGCAAAATCATAAAGTAAGGTGGTAAAAATGGAGAATCATAAAGTGGGAACAAGGTGGAACAGCAATGGTCAAGTATGCATGAAGCAGAATACGGTATTCTTTCCTGGAGGGCGTGAGTCGGTGTATCTTGCTGGCTTTCCCAGGGTGGTGAATGCCTATTTAACAGCAACAAGAGGAGGATCATGCTAAACACTTGCTCCAGTTTAACTTGCTCTTCTTTCCTATTTCTCTACTAAGGCCATTCTTTCTTGGTGCTGAGATGATATTTAAGCCTGAAATCAAAGCTACTGTTCAAGATTTCTATTTCCATAGTCAAACCTATGTATTGCAAACTCTAAATACTGATTGATAGGTTACAGCCTGAGTACAGGCTCCTAACTTGTCATGGCCCTCATGTAACACAGCTGATTCCCCAGAACAGCAGCTTATCTTCCAATAACCACTTCCTCCTTCTTCCCCACTCCAGCCCTGGATACAACTTCCTTTTAACTTTCTGGGCCACGCAAGGGAGCCTCCAATCAGCTTCTCTTGCGTCACTGAACCTGTCTCTCTTCCATAGTTTCATTCTCCCTGTCTTAGGTCAGAGAATCTGCCCATCTCCTTGCTGGTGATTGTCTCTGTGTCTTCAGAGTTAATGAAGGATCCTCCACCTCCATTTCTGCTTTTTTGCTGCCCTACCACCACTGCACCCATTGCTGCTGCTGTTGAAACCTATCGCTGACTTTGTTTTTTTAAATTTTTTTTATTTTAAGAAACATAATTGATATACTAAGATAAAATAGGATTAGATAAAACACTTATAACAGAAAAAGCAGAGGCAAGCTCATTGGGTGGAAAAGATTTGAAAGATGAAATCTTATTACAAAACAAAGAGCAACTTGAACAATAAAAGAAGGTGAGAATTACAGTGAACTAATGAATTTTTTTCAAATTTTATGATATTTACACTGTTATTCTCACCTTACCCCATGGGATGGAATATCAAGCTCAATCATATGGAAATAACTTATGATTTCTGACCTTCTGAAAGCAAAGAATTATGCTCTCATAATTCGTAAGTTACTGGCCTGGAGGTCAGGGAAGGTGTGGGAAAAGACAGAAAAACTGAAAATTTGAGAAAAGAAGGCAGCAACCATAACACTCTACTGTTAGAAAGAACAAAATTTCTGGTACACATGCAGAACAAGAAAGTGAAAATATAATTTCAATCAAATATTGTTGTTATATTTGAGACTTCAAACATGACAACAATATTTTCCTGCCTAATCAGAATCACAGATCCTCTAGCGCTGTTGTGTTGAAACTGGGAGCTGGTTTGAGTGCTAGAATACACAGAGTCCTGGAGGGAGAGTGGGGTAGGAAGAAGAGAGCAGAAGACCCTGCTGCCTGCAGCCCACAGCCCTGCTCAAGCTGCAGGCCATAATAAACATTGCGCTGTGACCTATTTAGCAAATGAAAATGCACACCAGAGAAAGCAGCCAAGGTCAGGAACACATCGTTTCCTGCTGCGATGATTTGGGATGCTCAGAACAAGAAAATGAATAGCTCACAGGAGGGAGTTTCCTTGAACTCCCCTGAGCAATAAACCACTGTCTGCAGTGATGTTTCTGCTTTTCTAAAACTTTGTTAAATAAATGGCACAGCAAATGAGAGTCTGGGTTTTATTCTCCTTTTCCTTTTTTTTTTTTGCACTAAAGGCAACATCCGATTAAGAGTTCTTCCCGGGTTGGTCTGTGTATGATAGAATCTGGACTGCCTTCCAATCCACTTGTCCCCAGGACATGGAGTCACTTTGGACAGATGCTCAGCAAACTCACAACTCAACTACCTACTTCTTTACTGTACAGTTCTTCTAGGTGCTTTCATCTTGAAATCACTTAATTATATTCAAAATGTCATGCTCACAAGGAAGGAGAATGAAATGTCAAACTGTGTAGCCCGTCCCATGGAAGACTGCCAGATAAAATAAAGATGATTTTCTGTGTCTGGGCCACCTTTCTTTCTTTTCTTTCTTTCTTTCTTTCTTTCTTTCTTTCTTTCTTTCTTTCTTTCTTTCTTTCTTTCTTTCTTTCTTTCTTTCTTTCTTTCTTTCTTTCTTTCTCTCTCTCTCTCTCTCAATACCCGTAAAAAATGACCATCGAAAGTACACTGAAAAGCTCAAAATAATAGTAAGTGATACCATTATGAGAAATAATTGTCTTTGACTGGTGAGATAACTCCGTAGATTATAAGCACCTGTCTTAGGCAAGCTGGATGCCTGGCACCATGCGCTTCACAAGCCCCACCCCCGGGAGTGCTGAGGCGCCCGCTGAGACCCCGCATGATGGCATTTGCCTTTAATCCCAAAGCAGGGGAGACTGAAGACAGGAGCTGTGTAGTGAGTCGTTATACCAAATATATAAATAAAAAAAAAAATTCCTTTCCTTTGGATATTTTCTGACTATTGAACAATTATAGAAGTGTTATCAATTAGAATTAGATATTGAATGATACAGTCATGCTATTGTAAATTCTCTAAATAAGAGAAAATTTAATTTTTACTATATATTTTACAAAATTTACTAAATACAAAATATTATTTCCACATATAATTAAAATATAAAATTATT